>APFE030278657.1:84166-305018 GCA_000404065.3 Pinus taeda
CATTTGTATCATCTAAGAATTGTTCATTTATGTAATGTAAAGGAGGTTTCCCCCTCGAAGAGGCTGAATTCTAAGGCGTTGATCCATCTTTTCTATCTTTTCTTGAGCTGGTTTCATAACAATTTTTTTGTGATTCAGGATTTTCCATATGCTGGGATGGATTATTATGGTGGCCTAGACATGACTCTTCCATCAGGAGAGCAATGGGATGATTCAGGTAAAATCATTTTCAACACTTTCTAAGTTTTAACTATTTTTTTTTGTTTTTTAAATCATCCAAAACTGATAATAAAAAGTTTTAAATGTAGATGTGGGTCCACGATGACGAGGCGCACTCTAGCCTTATGAGAGGAGACACCCAGCTGTAGCAGAACCGGCCCCCCAGGACCAATCTACAGAGACCCTAACTGAATTGGAGAATCATCTAGAGCGATTGACAGCAGATATTCCAGAGTCTAGCATAGATGATATTCCACTTAGGTTATAGTGATATGCGATTGGTGTCCTAGGACCTTTTAGGAGGTTCCTTGGTAGCATGGCGCAAGAAGTGGTTTCTTATCGTGATCATCACGAGGGATAGGATGATCGCTTTTGTAGTCTCACACGATATTTTGTTTTTTTTCGTACTATCATTTTTGCCGATCATAAGGTGTTTTTCAACCTATGATCGAAGACGATGTATATTTGACACACTTCTATAATATGATATATCACTATTACTGGCTATCTTTTATGACATGTTATGGAATGTTTTTAAATTTACTGTTTTGGTTATTGCAAATGTCTATTTAACATACTAGAAGCAACTGCATCTGCTAATGTATTTAAATATCTTGGGATATGCTGATATTCAATGTAATCAAATTCACGTTCCAAGAGACGAACTCTCAAAAATAATCTTAATAACACTGGATTTCTAATGGCATAAACCCCATTAAGTTGTAATACAACGAGTTTAGAATCTAACCTAACAATCAAACTCTGAATCCCGAATGAGATGGATTAAGATAATAACTCAATCACTACACTATACTCTGCAATGTTATTTGTTGTTTGACCAAGGCTTACCCCAAGCATATATACTAACTCATAAGAGGGTGAATAGATAACCCAAGTTGTAGAAGAAATGTTCTGTGTATTATAGCAAGCACCATCAGCAAAACTGATATATGTTTGAAAATACATCGATATCGAAAATATCAAGAGTAAAATCAAGATAAGCAGGAATAATGATAAAAGAAGTCTCTAAACTAGACACACATTTTTAATCTAAAACACACCAGCCAGAAAGAAACTAATCTAACAAAAATCTGCACACCAAGGTTTAAGCATAATATCTCTTCAAATAAAGCCCATTTCTAGGTTTATCCAAAGAGACACCATCAAAATCTACCAATTCATAGGCCACTTTTGCCAGCTTTCACTTAACAATATAAGGACCATGCCACATAGGTACAAATTTTCCAGCCCCTAGTTTATCATTTGCTTGATCGCATAGTAAGACTAGGTCTCCTTCTGAAAAATTACGAGTTGTAACATTTCAGTCGTATCAAGTTTTTATTCGTTTCGCATGAGTTTTGATTGCTAATGCAACATCACATCGATTGTCATCTGGTTGAGATAAGTACAAAAAACATTTATCCTCTTCGGAAGTGGCTGGGAGTAATTCTATGGCTATTTGAAAGGATGGAATTTCGCATTCAATGGGTAACACTACTTCCAAACCGTAAACCAGTTGAAAAGGAGTGAAACCAGTTGATGTTTTTACTGAGGTTCGATATGCCCAAAGTGCTGAAAATAACATGTTATGCCAATTCGACCTATGAATACTAATGATTCGTTGGATCATAGTGACTAGAACTTTATTGATAGATTCAACCAAACCATTAGCATGTGGGTAATATGGAGCAGAGCTATCGTGACGCAGGCCAAGTTGATCTATTAGTTTCGAAAATGACTTCCATGATCAGTAATAATAGCTTCAGGAATACTGAATCTAGAAATTATATGATTGAAAATGAAAATTACAGCACTTTTGCCATTTGCCGAAAATGTAGGCATCGCCTTGGCCCACTTAGTAAAATAATCTACCGCCAGGATAATATACGCATGCCCCCCAACCGAGTGAGGGTTACATGTAATAAAGTCAATACCCCACTTTGCGAAAGGACCGACAGCAATTATAGGGTAGAGAGGAGTGGGTGGAGCAAGCATCTTACGATAAAAAATTTGACAATTGTGGCATTTCTGGATTGCATAGATACAATCTTTGAATAAAGATGGCTAGAAATAACTAGCACATAATATCTTTTGCGCTATGGCATACCCAGACATATGATTGCTACATGCTCTAGAGTGACAATCATTTAAAACCTTTTCAACTTCTTCATGAGTTAGAAAATGTAAGAAAACAGAATCCGCCCCATGACGATACAATGTATCTCCAATAATATTGTATTGTTGGGATTCGAAACATATTGTTTGTCGCTGAGATCATGAGATTTTAGGCCAAAAAGATTGGGTTTGGAGATAAACAATAATATCTCCATACCATGGATCAAGAGTACTGATAAGAAACAAGGATTCGGCTGCAATGGGTTCTTTTTCCATACTTTCAGTATCAATACGCGGGAAATCACAAATCAGTTCCACAAAAACCAAAGATTTCTTTGCCTTGGATTTTTCAAACTCCAAGTCAAATTCTTGCAAGATAACTATCCATTTGGAATACTTGCCCCTAGCAATTTTTTGGTCAAGATATATATCATAGGGTTACAGTCAGAAATTACCGTGGTTTTGAGTAATAAGATGTAGTGATGAAATCTTTGGACAACTTGAACAACCGCCAAGTCCAATTTCTCCACATGCGAATATTTAAGCTCGGTCGGATTTAGGGTTTGACTAAGATAGTAAATTACATGTCCACTGTTGAATTCATCTCCCTAAACTAAAACCATCCCAATGGTGGAATGAGAAGCGGACAGGTACAAAAAGTAATCCAGGTTGTAGCTGGGAGGGTGCAATGCATGTTTAAGTGCATCAAAATATCTGTCAGCTATCTCATCCCAAAAGAATGGAATATTATGTTTCAACAACCTGGTAAAACCTTTTGTTATCTCGGCGTAGTCAGGAATGAAATGACGTAAAAAAAAATCTTTCCCTTGCAAAATTTGGAGTTGGCGAAAAGTTGAAGGAGGAGGTAATTTGACAATAGCTTCAAACTTCGAGGGGTCAACACGAATGCTAGCTTTTGAAATGATAAATCCCAGTAAACGACCCGTTTCTATACAAAAAACACATTTTTGTGGATTCAACCTAATTTGATAATGCCTACATCTCATAAAGATTGCTCGTAAATGAGTGAGATGATCGGTGCTACATAATGAATGGACAGGTAAATCATCGAGATAAGATTGCACAATTTGCTTGATGTCATGAAATGCATAAGACATAGCCCTTTCAGAAGTTGCTACAGTGTTCTTCAATCCAAAAGGTAATTTGCAATAAGAAAATGTCCCCCATGGACAAATGAAAGTCGTTTTAGGTTGATCAGCAGGGAGTATGTTGATTTGATTGTAACCAGAAAAACCATCCATAAAGGAGAACATTTCACTGCTGGCACAGTCATCTATAATTTGATCGATATAGGGGGTTGGATAATTGTCTTTAGGACAAGCTCAATTAATATCCCTATAATCGATACATATTCTTATCGTTCCTTGCTTTTTGTTAACAGGAACAATATTCGACACCCAATCTGTTAAGGGAATTGGATAAATGAAACCTGCATGAAGTAATTTCTCAACTTCAGATTTAATAGTAGCAGCGTTTCATGGATGTATTTGACGCAAACATTGCCAAACAGGTTTAGCATCCAGGTAAGTTTTAATTTTATCGAAAATAATTGATGGATCAATTCTTGGTATTTCCTCATATGACCAGGCAAACACATCACAGAATTCTTAAAGTAGGGAATTATAAGTTTGGATTTCATCGTCCATACAGGAAGCACCTATATGAATGTTTTCAATAATTCTGGGTTTAACTGAAATGTCAATAAGAACTGTTCTAGAGATATTTCCCAAATTTAACTCAGAATCATGATGTTGCAATGGATTTTGTGGTTCTTTGACATAGTCAACTGCAAAACTAGATGAAAAATCATTTTCAAAATGATCAAGCTCAGGTAAAAATGAAGATCGATGATGAATATATTCATATGGTAAATCATCAACAAACAAAAGTTCACGAATCTGCTCATTAGTATAAACAAGATCAAAAAATGTTATTGAAGCTAAGGTTGATATTGAAAGTGATTCCCCATGGACTACATTCATTGGATTAGTTTCGGTTGAACAAGAGTTAGAAAATGACTGTATAGCCTGATATGCAATTTCAAAGGGACTCAAAGGCATCACGTTACCAAATGAATCCACCTCAGAATCGGAAGATACGATCCAAGGATCATCAAAAGCAATAGTGTTTGATGAAATCATATGAATAGTTCCAATAAAAGGTGATATGTTAGGAGGAGGAAAAGAAAAGGTTCCTAGTAGACTAGAATATTTAATCAAACCTACCCCAACATACCTGTAAGGGATAGTTGTTTTACCGACATGTTGAATACTATCTGAAGAGATTGGGTCAGATGAAAAATAAGTTAGCTAGTCTATCGTAACAATCTTTCCATTATGAGGAAACTTGATAAGCTAAAAGACCGATGAAACAATAGTAGTCATAGCATAAGAGCAACTGCAACCCAAGAGAAGGTTGTAATGTAGAGGGGTATCAACCACTTCCACATCTAGATTTACAGTTTTGCCTTCAACTCCTATAGGTAAATCCTACAAAATGCCAAAAGGATGGAACCCTCGGCCACCAAAAGCTTTTAGAATCATCGGGGACTAATTGAGTGTCAAAGAACCAAGCAATCTCCAACACTGGATTGACATAATACACATAGAAGCTCCCTCATCAATCACAGTCTGAAAGAAAGATCTGTTTTTGACTAACAATAGAATCTAGAAAGGCATTTGATGAGGTAGGGAAGGTGTACTATTCTCTAAATTGAAGATTATTAGGTTTGAATCCTGAATACCAACAGCTCTTATAGCCGACAATAGTAATTTACGCTGTGCTGGGCATGATTGCAGCACCTCCAAGGTTGACATTGCTGAACGGGAAATAGCTAAGTCCTCAACAATGTTATAATTATGAGCATCTCTCGCATGTGGATTGAAAGCTAATTTCTGAAGTATACCTTTAGCAGGCGGTTCGATTACTAAGTCAGGGTTAGGTTTCTTGATCTGTATCAGATCAGAACTAGGAGGAGTTGTAGTTGATGGGTTTGAATTAGAATATTCTGCTTCTTTACCACCAACAAGATTTTTACTACCATAATCTTGCGATTGTGTCACAATCTTGACATGAGACATCATCATAATGGGTTCTTCTGAGGCATTTGAGGAAGAACCGACCATCGTACTATCTTTGCTAGGAAAATGATACTTCAAGATAACAGGTGTTTGAAAACCTTTGATGATTTTCGAAACCTCAACTTCATGTGAGCAGTCTCTTGTAAAATTTTCTTCGTCACAAATGAGACAAGGATAGTGAGGTTTACCTTTTTCATCAGTAGATTCATTTTTATCTGATTTCTCTTTTGAGTTTTGTTTATTTTTTTTCTTCCCCTTCTTTTTACCACCGAATTTTGATTTGGTTGTAGATGACTCTACGACATGGATATCGGTAAGAATTTCAGTGGAAGAGTCTCCTGTTGGGGAATCTGGTAAAGTTATAATAGGAGAAGAATTCTTTGAAGATTTTTTCTTGCTTTTGGTACTAACTGAACCAATCATACCATCAACAGCATGAGACCCTGAAGGAGCTGCAGTTATTTGATTGTGTTTTGGAAGGTCGAGGATTTTTTCATGTAAAGTACCCGACTGCGTATAAACGAGGTCAAGGTACTGAGCCTGAGCAATAACTTGCTCTTCAGTAAAAACTCATGCCTTAGCTACATCTTCAGTTATTTTAGGTAATAATGATTTAATGAACCATTCTGCTAAAATTTGATCTAGGATAAAAACTTTCACTAAATGTCGTCTATGTCACCATTCATGAATATGATCTAAAATATATGTGGATGTTGACTGTTTTAATGAAGTTAATAATTTTGTGCCATTGTCGTATCTGACAGGAAACTGAAAATGAGTTAAGAAAGAAGTGGCTAACTGACTAAAATTATAAAAATAGCATCGTGGTAACTCAATGTACCATTTGACAGGAAGACCAATCAGAGTACGTTGAAAAAGATGTAAGTGAATTGAATCATCGATAATGGAATTATATGCACATCAGAGGTGATAAGTCATCACATGATTTGACAGATCTTCTCCTCACTTACCCTTGAACTTCGGGATATCACTGGGCAACTTATTAGGCATTGGTGGCCAATACAGAAGATAGTAATTTGATCGTTCGTGAGGCACGACAAATCAGCTAAATACAAAGTTGCAATAAAAGGTAACTGACGATTAGGGTCTCAAAAATCTTGGGCAACAAAACCAGACCTAGGAGGAGGATATCCAGGATAACCTAGAATTGGATTTGCGTTTGGAATATTATATCCTCCCGGAAAACCAGGATTAACCGGACCAAACTGGGGTTGTTGAGGTTGCTGATAAGTATATCCAAGATATGGTTGATACTGATAAACTGGATTTTTTACAGTAGGACCGAATTGATACTATCCCTCGAATGGTTCGTAAGTGAATTGTGGTTGACTTGTGACAACCGTACTTGGACTAGGTTGTCCTACAAACATCTGAACTAAATTCTGAACTATAGGTCCTGACTGTGGTAAAGAGGCTTGACGAGTTTTCACTAATGCAAGAACAATAGAAACAGGCACTGCCGATACTCCAGAAGTAGGTGGGGTAGATTGAACAGAAGCTGCAGTAGTTGTAGCAGTAGTTTGAGGTGGAGTTCGAGGTGAACTAGGCCCAGGCTAATGAACTACACTAGGTGTAGAAGTTTGAACAGTAGGCTGGATAGGTTGTTGGGTTCCACTCGAAACCAAAGGTTGTCCAGGTTGACTTGATAACTACACATTTGGCTGCAAATTCTGTTGAGATGAATCCCGCACCATATTCCTTCCAGGGAATGGATCCATAAAAGGTTGAGCATATTGGGGACCATAACTGGGTTGAGTGTGATTCTGACAATTGAGAGGTACATTTCTAGTTCCTTATACAAATGGTTGACCAGAAGGTGGCTAGAAACCTTGAGTTGGGTACTAACCTCGAGGTTGATAACCTTGAGGCATGTACTGAAACCGAGGTTAACCTTGAGATATATATTGATACTGGGGTTGACCTTGAGGTATGTACTGTCCTTGAGGTTGCCCACCAGGCGGTAACTGACTGCCTTGAGGTTGCCCCCTAGGTAGTAATTAACTACCCTGAGTTTATCCCCCAGGTGGTAACTGACTATCTCGAGGTTGCCCTCCAGGCAGTAACTGACCACCTTGAGGTTGCCCTCCAGGCGGTAACTGACTACCTTGGGGTTTCCCCCCAGGCAATAACTGACTATCTTGAGGTTGCCGATTTCGAATAGTACCATACATCATAAGAATTTCTTCTATGTTCGATGCTTGAGTTCCATTATTACCAGTTGATATCTCATGTTCAATTGGTTGAGGAGATGCTCCTGAAAAAGTACCAGTGAGTGACTAATACCCCGAAGGAAGAGAAGGACTGCCATATAAAAATGTTTTCGATGTTTGGGAAAACATAGATGACCATCTTGACATATTCAAAGGAGGATATTAACCTCTGGGCGTAGGATGAAAAGGAATTCGAGGTGGTGAAATACTAAGAGTCGGGTTTTCTAAAAAGTTTCTCAATGATACGTACCAAGTGTCACTCCTAAAAGGACTGTAGAAAATTGATTCATGCTCCCTATGTTCTAAAGTCGATTGATTTTCAGAGGGAGTTATATCTTCGTCTGGACTAACAAGTTCTTCAATAGAAATGAGTCTAGAAGGAAGATTTTGGGTAATGGTACTTCCTACCCTGGGTGAACCGGGACCACTAGAAGTTGGAGAAGTAAATCTTGAAGATGGAGTAGAAGCAAGTTCGGTTTTAGGCTTAGAAATTTCAGGGTCTTCAATTAATTCATTGGTAGGATAAATACTACCAGTAACTTCGGAAAATGAAATTGGTTCAGAAATATACTTTGTTGCTTGAACTTGATAATCAGGATGAACAATTAAAGTTGACTCTCCAGCTTCTGGGGACCCAAATCCACTGTCACTAGGTGATACAAGAGCTCATAGCCCTTCATGTTGGCTTGGTGTATACTCGGGAGGTTGCCCCCGAAGTCTACGGGCTTGTTTTGGTAATTTAGCCATGATTAAATGAAAAGAAAATATTTTTGTCTTTTTCAATAAGAAATCAAAACGAGACTACTCATTATGCTCGCAAAAAATCCCTTTTTCTTTTTCAACACTCAAAAACTACAAAAAATGATTCTTTCAAAAGAGATTCTACAATTTCTAGAAAACACTCAAAACTACAATAACTAATCTTGAGATCTAAAAACTTCTAAAAACCTAATCGAAATAAAAGCTTCAAAATTTTTTGAGGACATTTTACTTAGTTATTCAATAAACTAAGGATTAATTCGTTCAGAATAACAAATCAATCAAGAAACATCCAGCTATGTTTTCTTTTATAAAAATGAAATTCAAAACATATAACCAAGTTCATTCAAAGATTTGCAAAGAGAAAACAAAATCTATTTCTCACCAAGGACAGATTTCACAAACCAAGTAGACTCATCAAGAAGACGAAAAGACACCAGGGTGATCTAAGGTTTATTAGGCTTCTAATCTTTGAGTCACTACAAAGACCAAATGAAAACTAATCCAGGCATGCAAAACTTCTAGAAAATCATCTAAAACAAAAATACCAATGGAACTTACTCGCAAGATATTTTTGACAGAACACATGCAGACATGGGTAGACACTAAAAGTCATAAACTAAACCTAAAATTAAATGGAGAAAACATTTTAGGTTTTTAAAAAAATTTCACAGGGTCCGCAGGCTTCCAGAAGAACCAAATGTAGTACCATTCTGTGTACTAAAGGAAAAGTGCGAAGATGCTCGTACTGTCTGTAAAAAGAAAGTGCGGTCCTCTAAAAACTTTGAAAAAACAAAAAATAATCCAGATCCTAAAAACTACCCAATCCCACACACATCAAGCAAAAACAAGAAACAAGAACAAGTTTCTCACATCAAAGAAAAAGGAAAACAAAAAACCAAATTCAGTTCCCCAACGGAGTCACCAATTTGTTGGCTAGATAAATCAATCTTGTGGACAAGGTTGATCTCCCTAGTATCAAAAGATATCTATCAACAAGCAGGACAAGAAAATCTACCTTTCTCTAAACATTTTGCGATTCATTAATAAAAACTATAGATGTGTTTAGACCCTACCTTATGTCCAACGCTAGTTTGTAGCAGCCATCCTTCAACCGTCCGAAAGAGTTTCCTTTTGAGAACTTGCAATCACAAACAAGCACACATCAAATAACACATGCATAGCTAAGACCATAAATCATGTTCATTATGGTGATCAAGTAATCCATAAAATAAATCAAAAAACACAGCTTATTGAGAAAAATAAACTTATTTTTATTAACTTTGAAATAGAAGAATCTTACAACCTTTGGTGCCTTGATGTTGTACAAGCTCTTCCTAGGGTCCGAAACAGGAACCTCTTTTAGTTTGACAAGTCTCACACTCTTCCAAATGAGATCAAAGACGTATGTAATCTCTCCTCACAAAAGCTCAACTATGAAGACTAAGTTACAACAACATTTCACCTCAAAAATATTCAGTTTTCAACCACCCCAGTAACCAGCCCAATGCTTCATTTTATAGTGCAAAGGAAGGAGGTTACAGAGCTCCTTAAGGTATGGGATGCATGAACCTTAAAAGAGTGAACTTGCCACCTTAATATTCCTTCCAGAAGCTTCTAGAAATGACTCAAAGTGAGTTTTTAAAAATATGCATGCACCTTTTTAACTTTTACAGGGGTTTTGCACCCATAACACAGAGATAAAGTGGTCAGGTGCACAGGGGACATGACCATTAGGTGCGGGACCATATGTAATGCTAAGAGAAAGTGCGGAACTAGAGTTTTAGAGACTTTTGAGGGCCTTCTCTTACTTTCAAGGTTTGATATGAAGAACTGAGGCTTCAGACTTGCAAATAAGGAAAGTATGAGTGGTAATGGACTCACATAGATTGCAGAATGTCAAGATGACAATTTTTGTGCAACATGTAGCCCACAAGGATTGGGTGAACTCCTTATTAAATTTTGTTTTGTTTTTGTTTTGCTTACTATGATCTCTTACTGTTTCAAGTGTCTGTTTATTTTGCAATCTTATCAATCTGTTGCCTAAGATAACATAGACACACACACACCAACACATGAGTCTGTAATAACTTCATTAATTTCCTAAGGTCACCAAGGGGTGATTTCATATCTAGTGGTATCAGAGCTGTAGGTTGTTAAGGTTAGACAAGCTTGTGTTGGATTTACCTGTTGAATGCTAACTAGATCAAATCTCAAATTAGGAGAAGGAGAGTTGGTCGAAACTAATCTTGAAATTGGAAGAGTCTATCCTCAAAAGGAAATGTTGGAGAAAGGTTCTGTGGGGCCAGACCCTCAATTTATAGATAGTTTCTTGGCCATAAGGTCCATCGTAAAGGAAATGTATAAGGACCTTAGAAAACATAAAGATGAAGATTCATCAGCCTCCAAACAAGATAAAGGAGAAGAAGAGGCTCTCCTTCATGACCATCCAAAAGGAAAAGGGAATAAAGAAAACTTTCTCACACCTCCTAATAGCCATGAACATAAAAAGAAGACATCTTTGATTAAACTAGATGTTAAATTTGAGTTACCAATATACGATGGAGAGTTGAATGCAGAAACGCTAGACAATTAGATCAGAAAAATTGATGTTTATTGTAGAGTATAGAGTCTCGACTCAGATAAGAGGAAGATTCAGCTAGCCAGCCTACGCCTTAGAGACACTGCCCTGGTTTGGTGGGAAGGCAGGACCCAAGCTAACATGAAGATCCATGGTAAGACTCTTTTTGTTTGGAGTGAATTTGTTTCTGGAATCAAAAAGCAATTCTATCCACTGGCCTACATGCAGTAAGCCATGATGAGCTGGCAAACTCTTCGACAATTGAATGGGAAAAGTGTACAATATTACACCCAAGAATTCAGGAGGAGAGCTTTGATTCTAGGAATCTCATTAGACTCACCTAAGACTATGTTGAAATACATCGGTGGTCTACACAGCTACATGAGGCACACTATCCTCATGTTTAATCCCACTAGTATAAATGAGGTATCTATTCAAGCTACACATCTAGAAGCTAGAGGAGAGAACGGAAACCCAGAAGTTGGGGAATCATCCCAACCCACTGCAAGCAAGAATAAGGATAAAAGGAAATAGAAATGGAAAGCAGGGAAGGCCAACACTGCATAGAAAAGAAAGTCTTCATGCGCTCACTGTAAGAAGGATGGGCATGATGATGAACATTGTTGGATTTACATCCAGAGCTGAGACCTACGAAGTTCGAGGGCAAGAAGAAGAAGACTACTACAACTATTTAGAAAGATTTGGGGTTAGACTCAGGAGATGAAAAAACGATTGCAGCCATAGGTATAAAAGGTAAGAATTTTGAAGCATCAACTGGTAATTCTACACAATCTACTATTAATGAATAAAATGAGAGAAAAAGACATGAGATTTTCCATATTCAAGTTATTTCCAAACATCAAAAGATTGATACTTTTTTTTATAGTGGCTCACAAGTAAATTTATTTTTTGAAGCAGTTGTAAAGAAGTTGGGATTACTGAGTACACCTCACAAGAAACCATACCCATTAGGATGGTTAAGTGATAAAGCACAAGTACAAATGACCAAAAAATGCAAACTCAAGTTTTCTTTTCGGTCAACATTTGTAGATGAGGTTGAGTTAGACATAATTCCTTTGGATATATGTGGAATTGTTTTGGGAAGTCCTTACTTGTATGACAGATAAGCTATTTTTTATAGAGATGAGAACAAGTATCTACCCATTAAAGATGGAATTGAATACTTTGTAAGAGCTCATAACCTCAAGAATAATTACACTGTCATAAACTCAGGGCAGATGAAACGAATTATAAATTCATGCAAACAATTTTTACTAATGGTTGTAAAGGAAAAGAAACCTGATAAAACCAATGTATTTAAGGGTTGGGATGCTAAACAGCAAGCTGATTTAGAAAAAGTTGTTTAAGAGTATGATATCTTGTTTCAAGAACCTAAATTTCTACCACCCAAAAAGGAAATAGTGCATGATATTAATTTGTACCAAGATGCTCCATTTCCTAACATTGGAATGTACAGGTTGTCCGCTTTAGAGAATGCAGAAATAAAGAAGCAGGTGCAGGTGGAGGAGTTGCTCGAGAAGGGGTTCATCAGACCTAGCACCTCACCATGTGGATCACTAATCATTTTTGTGAGAAAGAAAGATGGCTCATAGAAAATGTGCATTGATTACCAAGCACTGAATAAGATAACAATAAAAAATCATTATCCCATTCGTTGCATAGATGATCTATTAGATCAATTGAAAGAAGTTGTTTATTTTTCCAAGTTAGACTTGCATAATAGATATGATCAGGCCAGAGTTGCAAAACAAGATGCATGAAAGACTACTTTCAAAACAAGGCAAGGATTGTATGAGTGGCGGGTTATGCCTTTTGGCTTAACAAATGCTCCTGCTACTTTCATGAGAATAATGAATGATGTATTGAGACCTTTTCTTGATTATTTTGTTATTGTATATTTGGATGACTATTTGATATTTAGAAAAACATGCGAAGAACATTTAAAGCATGTTAACCAGACACTAGATGTTTTGAAAAGAGAAAAACTTTATTTTAAACTTTCATAATGTGAATTTGGCAAAACATCTTTGAATTATTTGGGACATATAGTAGGGAGTGGTTAATCGAAGATAAATCCCTCTAAGGTGGCAGTCGTTGTAATCTAGCCTAAAGCCAAATCTGCTATAGAAGTTAGGAGCTTCTTAGGAGCAACACAATATTAGAGAAAGTTCATTTCTAACTTTTCCTTACTTGCAACTCCCTTACATGCTTTAACATAATTGAACAATGTGTTTTAGTGGGGAGGTTAACAGCAGAGAGCCTTCGACAACTTGAAAGAAAAGATTAGTGCAACACCTGTACTAGCACTGCCAAACCTTCAAAGACCATTTGAGATCCAAATAGATGCTAGTGACTATGCCATGGGAGCAGTGTTGATACAACACAGTAAACCCATATGTTATCATTACGAGACATTTAATTCTACAGTAGTTAACTATCCCACATATGATAAAGAATTGTATGCATTAGTACAGAGTGTGAAAAAGTGGAAACATTACTTAATAGGAAAAGAAACCGTTACACATATTGATCATCAAGCACTTCAATATCTAAACTCCCAAACTAAGTTGCAACAATCAAGACACTATACATGGATGGGTTTCCTACAACAGTTTCATTTAGTCATCAGATATGAAAAGGGCATACATAATAAAGTTGTAGATATGTTATCTAGACCTATTATAAATGCATCTACTATACTTAAGCATAATTTTGTGTTACATGAGAGCTACATTGAACAATATGCTCAAGATATAGACTTTAAATATGTATATTCAACTTTAAATCAAGGCAAACGAGTAGAAGAATTGGATTATCATATTAAGGACCAACTCTTATATCATTGTGGGAAGCTGTGAATTCCACAAACTGAAAGAGTAAAGATAATTCAAGAAGCACACACTTCTCTAATATCAAGTCACTTTGGGGTAAGTAAAATAGTCACACAGCTGCAAAGATTTTGTTATTTGCCAAAAATTAACGAGAGAGTTTCTAGATATGTAAGAGGATGTACTATGTGTGCTAAAAGAAAGCCTAGCAATAGAAAACTAGGCTTGTAAACTCCATTACCTATTCTTTCTCATCCTTGGGAAAGTGTTTTCATGGACTTTGTTGGAGGATTGCCTAAATCTTGGAAAGGTCATGATTATCTATATGTTGTTGTGGATAGGTTCAACAAAATGTGTATTTTGATACCTTGTAATAAACATATCATAGCTTAACAAACTACAAAACTATTCTTTCAACATGTATGGGTTTCTTTTGGATTACGCGCTTCCATTATATCTGATTGAGACACCCGATTTATGGGAAAGTTTTGGTCAAGTATGTGGGAATTGATGGACACCAAATTGAAGAAAAGCACAACTTTCCATCCGCAAACTGATGGCTAGACAAAAGTAGTCAACATGACAATGATCCAATTGCTCAAGGGATATTGTAGCAAGCATCCTAAGCTTTGGGATGAACATTTGTGTTATGTGCAACATGCTTACAACCTAGCCAAACGTTCTTCCACATAGAGATCTCCTTTTGAGACCTGTTTTGGTTTCACACCTAGGTCTCACTTGGATTTTGTCTTTGGTAAGGAAACAACAGTTGAGGGACACGACGATGTGGACAAGGAAACTAGGTTCATTGAAAAAATCCAAGAGATCCATCAGGCAGTACAGGAATAGCTGGAAAAGAGCTAGGCCAATACAAGGCAAGGCATGACAAGCATTGGATGGAGCATAGGTTGGTGATCAAGTTTGGCTGTGTATCAGCAAGGATAGGATGCAAGTTGAAGGTAAAAAGATAAAACCAATAAGGTATGGACCTTTCAAGATCCTTGAGAAAATTGGTGAGAATGCTTTTCACCTTGATTTGCCAGCTTATATGCACATCTACTCAGTCGTCAATGCAGACAACTTGAGACTATTTGAACCTTCATTAATTGAAGATCCTAAAGAAGAGAGTCAATTGCCTTCTATTGATGACCTGCTACCTGAATATCTTAATGGATTACAGGAAGACACAGTTCTGGACAGGAATGTGAGAACAACGTGCAGGGGAGATGTTGAGTACCTCAGAATTGGGCTGAGGGGTTAAAAGCCAAGCAGTGCAAAATGGATAGGGATTGGACAGCTGAGAAGGTTCTACCCTCACTTAGTCGATGCTTGAAAACCAACTTTTGGTGGTACAAAATCTTTTTCAGTGGGAAGATCGTGATTCGAATTGGATCCTCAAACAATTCCATGATTGTTAAGAATGAAAGTCAGACTTCAAGAAATCTTATAGATATCATAAATAATGATTGGATAATGATAATTTACAGCCAGCATGGACCAATAAGGACCTTCGTTCAAGGCGTTCGGACCATTGGCCCATGGAGACTGCGCATGGCGGAAAAATGGCAGTTGGGAAGCTGAAACCCAAAAACAGGGGCTCTTTTTGAAATCCAATTAATGCAAATCATGTATCATTAGGAAAAACCCTTGAGAAGGAAAAGCCCCAAGCTCTTGGTCACAAGGGAAACTAGAAAACCATGGGAAAACGCTTAAATCGACAGGTGGGTCCCGCGCTAAAAAACTGGTGGAATATTGGAGGCATTTCGGGCGGTAAGTGGCTTTAGCCGAAGATCCAGCAGTTCCATACACTGAGTGACATGTGTCCAGCGGGGAGAGAGAAAAAATCACTTACATTGCAAACTAACGATTGAGCAACTCAACTGCGCGATATAAGCGAAGGCTGTAGGATTTGGGGCTCTGGATAAAACGACAGAGGTTCAACCCAATGGATGACCATACCCAAGGGAGAAATAAACTATGGCACATAAATATTTGAAATCTGATTTGAACAATGAGTTGACAGAAGGATCTGTTTCGCAGGCATCTGGGAAATAATGGAAAAAAACAACTGTTTAGGAAGAAGTGACACTCAGTTCGTAAGAAGACAGCTGGCCACCTCTCTGCGAAGCATTACGTAGCAATGATGATGTGGGGTAGAGAAGTCCTAGTGGATAGAAGCAAGCGATCCAAAGAGCCGAGAAGCCGAAATGAACAGTAGGGGAATGAACTGGCTTTAAAGCCACTAGCTGACAGAGACAAGATAGAGAAACAATGAAGCAGAGAAGTAGTGAAGAAGCCGAAGGCCGAGAAACATAGAAAGAGAGGGAAAATTGTAGAGAACAGAGAAGCCAAGCTAACCATCAGAGTAAGGGAAACATTGAGCAAGCAGAGACCAATTGAGGTTGAAATTCAGTGAGGGGAGTCTATGAACTCCAAGGACATGGGATTTCCAACTGCCATCCTATTGATGATCCTCTATCAAGTGAGACTCAGATTGAGCTCCTTATTATAAGACTCTACTTTTAAAACATAATAAAAAGGCCGGCACTGAAAGCTGGACCAGGAGACGTAGCCCAGGAGGATTGGGTGAAATCCTTATTAAATTTTGGTGTGTTTCTATTTTGCTTACTGTGATCTCTTACCGTTTCAAGTGTCTATTTATTTTTCAATCTTATCGATCCGTTGCTTGAGTAGCATAGACACACACACCAACACATGAGTCTATACTACCTTCATTAATTTCCTGAGGTCACCTAGGGGTCATTTCAGATCAATAAAGGAGAAAGCATTCACTCTAGTGGTTCGTAGACCTTATCTAATTAACCTTTTTACTTACTACTAACTCTTAACTAAATA
The DNA here is from genome assembly GCA_000404065.3 of Pinus taeda. Lineage (NCBI taxonomy): Eukaryota > Viridiplantae > Streptophyta > Pinopsida > Pinales > Pinaceae > Pinus > Pinus taeda. The sequence goes on from APFE030278657.1 coordinate 100,878, forward strand.
AAAATAGTTATATATATATATATATATATATATATATATATATATATATATATATATATATATTAATTAATTAATTATAAATAAAAAATCTCTATATACATGAAATTTTCTTAAATTTATTTGGTTCAATAAATCTTAAAAATGAATTAGAAAGACTAAATTATAAAAACTAATTAAAAACATTTATGACCTTGTAGGATAATTTATATTCAATGTTTCCGTTTTTAAATATCAGATATATTATTGATCAATTACTTTTTCGGTTTTTAAAATTTGATTAATTGATTTTGAGTAAAATTGAGAAACATCTATTTTAATATGTTTGAACATTTAGTTTGTATGATGGAAATGGTTAAAGAGAACATTTAATGAACTCTTTGGTTTTTATACGATAATAAATTATAAAAAAGTTATAGGGAAAAAGAGTCTGTATTTCATCTTATGGTTTTAAATATAACTTATATTTTATTTATTTTTTAATTCTTTAATTTGTATGGATGATTATGATTAATGTTTACTAAAATTTATATGGTGTATCCAATTTCAACCAATAAGATGTTATTTAAAATTCGTTAAAATTTTATTTTTATTCTGGAAAAGTATTTATAGAAGTGTTTTATGATTACAATATTTTTGCTAATTTAAAGGGTGGAAAAAGTTGGTAATGTGATAAATATTTTGAAATTTTGGTGGAATGTGAGTATAAGATGGAAATATAAAAGAAAGTGTTTTTCACCTTTAAATTTTTTAGCATCGTAAATGTGACAATTTTTTTTTTTATTAGTCTTTAAGTGCTAATTTTTGGAATTTTTTTTGGTTTGTTTTCCGATCTAATTTGTCTAGAATACTGCAACAATTCATTGAAATCACAATTTTGACCGGTGAACTCTTCACACTCAAAGTACCCCAGGGTTTTTGAGGATGCTAAATCCTTATATGCAGCAGAAAAACTAGTTTAAACACCAAAAATCAAGATTTGGACACAAATTGTTTCATTGTATTCCGGCTAGAAATTCATGACAATTAACCAATGGTGATTTAAGAACTAGTCAATGTGCAAATTCACAATAAAACTCATAAGAATTTGTTTTTATTTTAGCAATGTTCATATTTTTTGTAACACTAATAGAGACATAGAAATATTTCTATTTTTTTAGATTGTGGTTGATCACCTCCTTATAATATCTTAGTGTAATATCCATATCTGTAAAAACTCATGTAGTTACATAGTGTGAAAATATTATTAATTTAATGTGTGTAATGAATATTGGCCATCAAAAACCGTTGCGAATTAGTTTGAAACTAATGTGAATCAAACAAAGGAAAGTTTTCATGTGTGGTGTGTGCATGACAGTGGATTGGTAAGGGTTCTATTAAATAACACGGTAAAATGTGTGAATTCATGCTACCAAGGGGTAACTGACTTTTGTGGCTTCACATTTAAAAGATATATATAATGCACTGCAGAAAACCTTTGAGATAGTCTTGAGGGGGGGATTCAATATTGGTTTGGAAGGTTGGTAATGAAGGACACACCTATGAGAGATGAGGAAAATCTAACTATTGCTATATGGAAATATATAGGGATTGGTGATGGTTTAAATATATGAGTGAGGTATCTATTTAATTATCTCTTGGTTTCCAAACCTCTTTGGTATGTGGGTTGTATTTTTAATCATATTCGGTTCTCCATAGTTATTTTGGAACTACCATATGAATCTATCGGTATTCATATATAAGATGATACAAGCTATGCATCTTCTAGAGTAATATTATTATCATAGAGGTGTGTGTGATGTCCTAAAGTTGTTAAAGGGGTACTCGACTTGACTTTGTCGAGTTTCCACATTTAATGTTCCCGTACTTGAAGCATAGCAACAAAGGTCTTGATGCCCTATGACTTAGTCAATCCTAATGATGAGAGATTGATGGGTAGTGAATCGATTGAATTTTTTTGTTGAACTAGCTCAAGGAATATACACAATGAAACCAGGTACACAGCAACTGGAATATTGTGTAAATGGAGAAAGAGCTCATGTCAATATATATGAAAAGGAACAAAAGTAACTTTGATAAATTTTCTTGCAAAAATAATGCACATGAACCCTACACATAAAAAGATAAAGAAGTCATGATATTTTCTTGAAAACAAATGCATGTGAACTTTGCACATAATAGGATAAGAAAAACATGTTATTTTATTGAAAAAGATTTAGGGAATTATGTGTGAAAAGTTAGATCATTTTATTAGTTCCTTGGAAATATTTGCATGGTTTCTATGCATTATATTTTTGAAAAAGGAATATGTGCTTCTATGTACATAGATAATAACTATTTTGACAATTTTTATGGAAAATAATATGTGTCTTTATGCACAGAAATAAGAGTTATTACATTATTTTTCTCGAAGAATAATATGTGTTATATACATACACAAAAATAACAGTTATTTTGTACTTACATTTCTTTTGAAAAATGAATATGTATTTGCATGCACAAAGATAATAGCTAATATGTTGAAACAACTATTGGTAGTTGTAGTCAATTTTCTTTTGCCTAAAGAATGTATTCTTTAAGAGATAATGATAATCATGACGATTGTTTCAAATCTTACCGTGTTCTTGTGGGTAGAGATAAAATGTAACTATTCCCTTTCTTAAAATGCATGTAAAGTAGGTGAGCATGCCTTGATAATATTTATCCATTTTACTTTATGCATGTGAGATTTGGATGGATAGACATGTGTCATAGCCATATGCATGCATAGATAAGTATTCATTTTTGTGGGATTATGTACTTTTAATTAATTCATATGCAATAATGTGGAACATGAAAAGATGCTTAAAGCATATCTAGTAGAGATTTATTTTGGTTTTAATAAATATTTTATAATCATGATGTCAAAGCTGCTAATGGTAGCAATTATAGAGAAGAAATGTGAATTATGTGAAGGATGAATAAATAGTGTCTAACACATCCCATATATAGGGACCGACAAATGGATTATAGTTAACAATATGGTAGGAAATGCACTAATGGTACATGAAAAGTGAAGGATCGTCAAATGCAGGATAATCCACTACACGGAACAACTAGGCCACAAAAATGTAGTGCTCAAGGAATTGTGGGGTATAGTTTTTTTCATAACATGATTAATGTAATGACTTTTAGCTAGTTATGCTTGAATTAAAGATGATATTTCTTTGTAAAACTTTTAATAATGGACAATGGATGTTCTCCCATGCTTACATTAAGTGAGGGGTGATCTCTCTCATGAAACGTTTCATAAAAATAAATATTTGTTGGTTTTTCCCTTCAAGGTTTCCATGGTATATTAGTGTCCATTTATGTGTCTCCCAATTTGGTCAATTTTTTGATATTTCTACCTTGCATGTCCTTGAAACTTACATCAACTAATATGTGATTAACTAGCTAATTAAATTAACAATGATAATGATTGAAGGTTACAACATAAAGCTTTATGTAACATGTTGCAACAATGGTTGTTATGTTATGTGACTTGCTATTCTAATTCTAAAGTTACTTTATGTAATGAAATTGATTTTTTTAATAATCACTTAAGGAATATGGAATAAATTATTGGGAATATTACATGCTAATAAATCAAGTAAATTTTTTAATAATCCTATATATTTTTATACGAGATTCAATGGGGGACATTACACTTAGTTTCCTTTTTTCCTCTAACTCTTTAAGTCACCCCACAATTTCTATTTAACTTTTAAAATAACTAGTATAGATCCATCTTAACCACAAATCTAGCAATAGTCACGAGGGATCAAATATCTTGAGGTGCAAGCCCTTTTTATAGCGTAATTTAACAAAAATGCACATCATAGATTGCATTCCTCTAGGTATTTGATAAATGATGGTTAAGATGAATCTCTCTTTCGCTCTATATCTCTCTCTCTACACACACACACACACACATACAAATTTTTTAATTGCATTTTTCAGTGCAAAAATGGATTCAACCCCTTAAAAATCCCTTCAAAACTTAGAATAAAAGACCTTAAACATATAGTTTCAACAAATATTTGCTCCTTTAAAAAATAACTCTTAATAAAAGGATCAAAATGTAAAATGCTTCTACTTCAAATTCTATAACAATGAGAATTTATTTTTCAATTATAGCCATTTTATTATTATTATTATTTTATTATTATTATTATTATATTAAACTATTATATATATATGTAAATTGGTTGACATTTGAAATATTTTAGTTAACATAGTCATTGAGATATTTTATTTATAGATTACACTGTCCACATTAAGTTTTTTTTTGTATTAATATATTTCTAAATACATTTTCAATTATTACTTTCAATATTTTTACTTTCAATTAATTCTTCTCTTTGCGTATTGAAATATTTTATTGTGGTTCATTATATAGACATATGTTTATGTTTTCTTGTAAAGTTGATATTAAAAAAAATTAGTTAATGTTGATATTGAAATGGTTTGTCAATGTATCCAATTGAAATATGAAAATATAAATAATATCAACTTTATTTGTTTCTTATTCTAATTAATCTAAAATAATTTAAAAAGTTTGATATAATCTTATCTTATTCTATATGGATATGGAAATATTTTATTTAAAGTGAGAGTGAGAGGGAATGTTTTTTACCATATCTCGTTTGTATTGGGTTGTAATATAAATAAAGTAAGCACAATTAAAGTGGGAGTATGTTTTATAATACTTTTAAATAAAACTAACTAAATATGTATATATTTTTTTTATTATTATTATTATAATAGACCTTATTTTTTTAATTTTAAAAAACATTTATTTCCTTTTTGAAATGGACACATGTCAACTCCTCCTTGAGTACAAAATAAATTATGCATCATATAACATAATGGGTTATATAATGAGCCTCTCATCTCATTAAGATTTCTATTATTATTCTTATTTCTCAAAAATGATTTAATCCTTTTATACCTTGATGGTCAATCCAAGACTGAGCATCCTTATGTCATCCCTGTTTAAGATGAATGTGGGGGTTTCTGCTAGAGTTAGAACAAATTTTAAGAAATTTATTTTCCTTCATGTTTCTTAACTTGTTCTTATACATTCATCCTCGTTTTAGCTAAAGGTGGGGCTTTTAGCTAGAGCTAGAAGTAAGTTTAGGAACGCTATTGGATTTCATGTTTCTTAATTTATTCTTATATATAAGTCTATACATAGTCATAGCCATGCTTTTGAGGAGAACATGCTTGCTTCAATTAGGTGGATAGGAGAATGACTATTACTTTTAGTCTTGAAATTTTAGGTTATAAACTACTTTTAGATCTATTATATCTTCCTCCAAGACTCTTTGGAGATACTGTAACCCCAAACCTCACACCCATATAATATAACAAGTGTGACTAAACCTTTAAGGATAATTTCTTTTTTATTCTTTATCTAATGAAGGCTACTCAATTACAATTTTTTTCAAGCCCATAACAAGTGTTCCATCCTCCAATTATCCTTTTCTTGATATTATAATTCTGAATGATATTTTGATATATATGTATTCTAAGATATTTTTGTGAAGGAACTTCCTTCAATTAGTTGTTGTCATATACGAAATTATCATATGTGATTCTTTTTGGATTTAATTATCATGACATTAAATTTTGTAGTATTAATAGTAATCCAAACCTTAGAGGAAAAATATTGGCATATTATCATACGCTTACCAATATCATAATGGATTTTCACCAAAAGAACATTATCGTTAGCATAAAGGAGAAAATTTATGAATATACCCATAAGTGTGGGGAAAACACAACTTTCATCTTAGAAACATTCCTATAGATTAGAAATGTATATGCCAAGAAGGGTAGGGGATAAGAGACACCATTTCTTGAGTCTGATAATGCATTTTATTTATTTTGAGCAACCCTTAGTGGTACTAAACTCGAATAACACTCTCATACAACCTTTTCATAGTAACCCCCCAATTTGAGAGGAACCATTATCTTTTCCAACCTTTTCAATAGTTTTATCCTAGGAATGGTGTTAAAGGGTTTTTTAGAGACAATGAATTAACATAACATATTAGTTTTATTATTGTGGAATTTCTTTGCAATTATCAGTAGCATTAAAAGGTGGTCCTAGATCTTTCTTGGCTTTTAGCTTATTTACCATGTATTTCTAGTAATAGATTAATCTTATTTTACAAAATAATTCTATACAACATTGTTGAAATATGGCGAATCATATTGGTCTTAAAAATAGAGGGAACACTTTCATCTCCACTTTTAAAGATAGGAGCAATTAGAATTTGTATCAAAGGCTTAGAGAAGCTTTTATTTAGTTCCAAATTGAAGAACTTGTGTATGTGAAAAATGGGGATAGGCCCTTCCATTTTAAAAAAATTATCTTCGTAACCTTTAATAACCTTAGATTTCCCATTATTGGGTTTCATAATCCAAAAATGAATGTTTTGAAGGAAAATATATCATCCCCTACAAGGGTATTCAAAATGGTTTCAATGTAGTTATAGTAATAATAAAGGTTTTTAAGGTGGGGAGTATAATTCTTCAAGGGAATCATATTATTTTCCTTAACATTATCAATTAGATTTTTTCTCCAAAATATTTTACGATTAGGTTCTATAGGTGTAGTAGTCACTCTCTCTTTATTTCTATATAGTACATTTCTTCCTTTTAAGTAGTAGAAATTTTAAAGTCAATATCATATCAAAGGTTGATAGTTCTATATTCAATTTATGTGACACCTCTATAGATAAATTGGTAATAGATGCAAAGAGGGTTGTAATAAAATTATGATAGAGGTTTTCCATGTTGAATGAGCTCAATGAAGTTTTTAGCCCTTTTAGCTTCGGACTGCACATGAGCTGAATATATCTAAGTGGCTGTAAATGGTATGGCCACGTCAATGGGGCATAATGGCTGAAATCTCATCCCTACCTGAAAGGGGCTATGACCTGTTGAGTTGTGGAAAGCTATGTTGTAGTTGTGTTGGACATAGGGGACACTCTCATCCCATGTGCATGGATGCTTCGAGTTGTACATGTGTAGAATGTGTACGATCATTATGTTGACAACCTCTGTTTTCCCATCAGTTTGGTGATGGAAAGCCATGGACTTAGTGATTTTTGTATCCAACATCGACTAGAGACTTCACGAAAATGTAGTCAGGAATCTTCGATTCTGATCTGAGATAATGGACTATGGCAACCCAAAGTGTACTCACACTTACTCAAAGAAGATCTTAGCAGTGGCCTCTACTGAGATAGTCTTCTTGCAGGCTACCATGATGGCCATATTAGAGAGTCTGTTGATGACCATGAAAATGCAGTCGTTGTCATGCTTAGTGGAGGGAAGGCCCGACATATAATCCATGGAGACAGATTCCCAAGGCGAGCTAGGAGTAGGTAGATGAGTATAAAGTCCTTGCCTCTTGATTCTTGGTTTCGAAATGGCATATGAGGTGTAGGATCTAATATACTTCCCAACATCCTAAAAAGGTTTCAGCCAATAAAAATACTTCTGCAATACCGCCACTATTTTCTCTACTCTGAAATGTCCAGTGACCAGACTGTAGTGCGCCTCACAAATCATCTTTGCACGCTCACTTGAAGGAACACATATGTGTCCCAAGTGGAATAACAATGCATCCTGAAGGTGAAAATTTGGAAGTTTCTTCCTTCTAGGAGTGTCTGGTATATGTTGTTTAAATCTAGATCGCTCTTGTAAACATGCATCCACCTCGATGTCTCGTTCCCACAAGAGTTGAGAAAAATGATTAACGCTATGGCCGATGGTTTGTTGAGGCAATCAACGATGCTATTGGTGTTGCCCTTGTTATGCTAAATGTTCAAATAGAACTGTTGCAAATAGGTGGACCATTTTTTATGGCGATCGTTCTGCAACTTCTCTTGTGTCTGTATGAACTATAGATGCTGGTGGTCTATGTGGATGACCGTTTCCTTCCCCAAAATGAAATTCTTCCATTAATGATAGCCCTGCACAATGGAATACATTTCTTTGTCATTAGTGGGGTAATTTTGGACTACGTCTGAAAGTGTCTCATTATGGTAAGCCACTAGATTCCCATGTTGAGTAAGAACTGCCCCAATAGCATAGTTGGAGGCATCTGTCTCAATCTCAAATGGTTCTTGCAGGTGTGTTAATCAGAGCACTAGCGTAGAACAGAGGCGATTCTTCAATTCAGAGAATGCTCTTTGTTGGTCTTCTAACCAAAAGAACTTTGCTTTCGCTTTACCCGTGGTGACTTGACTTAAAGGCCAAGTGGTATGAGAGAACCCCAACATGAACTTGCGGTAGAAATTGGAAAGACCCAAAAAGATGCGGAGCTCTGTTAGAGTGTTTGGGGATAACCAATGTTGAATGATTTGTATATTGGATGTGTCCACATGTACACCCTCCTCATTAATGATGTACACGAGATATTGAACCTGGGTTAGGCCAAAGGTGCATTTCTCCAAGTTATCACATAGCTTGTGTTGTCGAAGGGTTTGAAGGACCCACTGAATGTGGTGGAGGTGCTCTTCTGAACTTTGACTGAAGATCAAGATGTCATCTAGATACACCACCACGAATGCATTAGTGAAGGGCCATGAGATGTCATCCATCAGTCTCATGAAGGTTGTAGGGGCATACATTAATCCAAACGACATGACCAACCATTCGAAAAGGCCATCCTTGGATTTGAAGGTAATTTTCCACACATCGGAGGGTTCGATAGGCACTTGGTGATAAACTAACTGCAAGTCAATATTGTTGAAATATTTGGCCCGCTTGAGCTAGTCCAAAAGGTCATCAATTTGTGGGATTAGGTACCTATTCCGGACAGTGATCTTGTTTAGTGCCTAATAGTCAATACAAAGTCTCTAGGTCCCATCCTTCTTCTATACCAATACAAACAGGTTCCCATAGTGTTATGAGCTTGGCCTGATGTGCTCTTTCTACCGTACTTACTGAATCTGCCTCTTGATCTCATCGTTATCCATAACAAAGTGTTAAATGATCGGTCCATTGGGTAGCAGTGCACCCAAGGTCATATCTATGGAGGGCTTGACTTGATTGTGTAGAGGTACCCCTGTGGGGGAGGTGAAAACCTCCCTGTACTCCTCCATGACCTTGTCGATTTGTTACTTCTCTATAGAGGAGCCCTTCCTAGAAGTTGTGGCCACAACCTTCTTCTTGCCTTGGGGGTGAATCATAAGGAAAACAAATTTCTTGGTCTGGGAAATGATCTTACGACATTGCTTTGCAGTGATCAAAGAGACGTTGGTACTCGGGGCTACCTTCGGTATCCTATACAACATATTAGCCAAAGTAATAATATTAGAGCAAGGTCTAGGCTCATATACAACATTTATTTTCCACAAGTATAGTTGTCCTAACAATACATCAGAAACTTCAAGATGAGCATCATCACACAATACCTCATTTGTGAATGGCTTGATGCTATAGGGAAGGCGACACTTATGGCTGACATGAATATCTCATCCTTGGTGAAGCTACACAATGGTGTACGACTATGCATGTGTTGTATTCTTTAGGCCTAGCTACTTCATTAATTCTACTAAAATGAGGTTCTTTTGGCTCCCATTATCGACACTAAGCTATAGTGGATAACCCTTCACCCACATCTATGAGTGGAGGAGGCGTTTCCCCTCCTCTAGATCTTCAAGCTCAATTTTCTAGATCTTTGTGGTGGCGATGGTGGCACTGGGCTCTGCACCAATGATCTACTTCCCATTATCAGTCCCCTTATTGGGTTTTGATTCATATTGAGAACCTATGCTTGATTCTAAAACCTTCAGCTTAGTCACTAGTGACTTCTTGGTCTGACACTCATTTGTATTATGGGTGGAGCTCTTATGGAACTCACACCATTTTTCCATGTCCTTCTTCATGTTTGTGGTGTTTTTCTTTGCTTGCAGCTTCAACAGGTTGTCCTGGGTCGCCCTTCCTTGGCTTGGTCCCTTGTTCCATGGTTTGGGGCACCTTTTTTCCTTGCTTTGGATTCACAGCTCCAAAGTCCCTCTTCTTCTATTTAAAATTCTACTCACACTTTACAGCATATTGATACATCGTGTCAAGTGAGGAAATGTCCAGAAACTCCATCTCGCCTTTGATTTACTTATGTAGATAACAGTGGTACTTGAGCAACAAATGCCGCTTAGTATCCTTGATACCCAGCTTTGTCCAAAGGGTATGGAAATTATTTGTGAACTCCGACACATCTTGGTCCCTTACCTGTCATAGCATTGTCCACTTTATGTATTCATCTTCATAGCTCTTGATAGGGTAATACTATTCCTTGATGGTGTCTTGGAAAGAATTCCAAGTGGGTGCAATTGAAAACAAGGGGGGTTCACTATCATCCTTTTGTTTACAGTAGGTTACCCACTAGTTCGTGACTCATGGGTGGATTTTAGAAGTGAAAATGTAATCATTTCTCAATTGGAAAAGTCATGAACTAAAAAATATCCTTCCAATAGATTTAACCGTTGATCTACGACATATGCATCTATCAGAACTTCGAATATGCCAATATCGAAGTTAATTTGTACCTTAAAAGGAGTGGTGCCCTCAGAGTGGTTGCTGGATGAAGATTCTTTGCTTGTGGGTAGCCGTGGAAGGATCTGGCAAAGTTATCCATCATCACATCTCTCTGTCACTCGAGAGCTTCTTCAAGCAACATTTTGAAAGGGTCTCCTGCCTGCTCGTATTTCCTTTCTTTCGCCATGGGAGATCATTGGGTTTTTCGAGGATGATCCTGTAATGGTTCAATGAGATTGAGCCCTAATTCCTTATAGCTTTACCTCATTGGGGACATGCAAATAAAAACAGAGAAAGAGTAGACCGCTCTAATACCACTGATCTCTAAGGAGAGATGTGGTGGTTACATGCCTCCAAACTGTGTTACAATGAGGCTCAAAGGCATATTTTTTATTAAGAAACAATGGAAAACCTAAACATCCTAAAAATCTAACCCTAGGAGATGAAGCACCGAAACTATGGGCCTCATTTGGGTAAATTGGTACATCACTTCCCGAGGTCATAACTTTGGTATACAATCCCCATTTGGCTATTATAATACCTCGTTTCGAAGATCTCTAAGACAAGGTTGAAAACAAGTGGGCAAGCTAATTTGGGATGTTTTCGATCTCTCTGTCTCCCTAAAAACGTCGTTTAGGGCCTCAAAATGGCTTCAGAAGTTTAGGACCCAAAAAACTACTAAAAATAGTAAATTATGCTACAATTAAGGAAACTGAAAAACTGAAGAGATAGTGTTCGGGGTCCAAGTGGAATAGGCAGATGGCCACCAATATCCACCTAGATCAGAGATTCATTTTACTTGTATAAAAACATTATTGCCCTTGATTCTCACAATTCTCTTTAATGACAAATTTTCAAGTTAAGCTTAAAGGACTGTGATCAGAAATAATATCTTGGCCATTTAAGAGGTCAATATTTGAAATTGGGTTGGAAAAAACAATATTAGATATCACATAATCTATGAAAATAATACCAATCCCATGAACACAAGTCCTTTTCTTGAATTTTGGCAACTTGAGTAAACCATTGCGAATTATAAGATTTTCCAAACAACATTACTTGACTAACTTGGTACCAAATAAATTCTTTGTAAGGTCTTTAGATTTTATTTTGTATCTATTTGCTAAATAAAAGTCATCATCTAGCCACAGAGGATTAGGTTCAGAATCATTGCTTAGAAGAATAGCTTCATTACTTTTGGTTCTAACATTAAAGTATCATGACAAGAGGATATTACCTTTTGTGAATATTTTGTTCAGGGCATTATAAGGGAAAATTTTATCTATATTGTTTTTTTTTATGGAAGCTTGAGTTTAAATGTGAAAAATGACAAATTGTGATATAAAACCTCTTAGCATTCATGTCAGGAATTTCGATCCAAATGTACTAATTTAGATGGTCTATATTATGAAGTTGAGTGCAACCAGAAGGTCTATCTTATGAAGTTGAGTGTGAGGAGAACTATTTCCTTTTATATAACCAAACCATCCTCCAATCCCTTTGTCAAAGGATTTATTATTCCATGTTGACCAAAAAATGAATCCATCTATGCAGGGGACCTTAAACTCAGCGTGCTCTCAAGTTTTGACTAAAAAGATAATATAAATTCCACTTGATATCTAATTTAAAATAATACCCTTAAACCATAGAAAGACATGGCAATTTCAAAAAAGGATCTAAAGAGTTCCAAACTTCTATTTATTACTTTCAATTTGGTCTATATTCTTAATAACATCTTTCCTACTTTTAATGATTAGCTATTTTCTTTTAGTTTTGGTTTCCTTTACATTCTTAACCACTTTGTTTAATTCAACTTGGCCTGCTAGAATGAGGTCCTGATTTATAAATATTCATGTCTCTTTCAAGCATGAATACTCAATGAGTATGCAAGTTTTATTTCACTACAACTTGCCCTAACATGAATCAATCTATGATTATTCTCTAGCATCTTTCTCAATCTTCTTGTTTCTATGATATAAATTATTCCAATCTGTAACTTATTTCTTAGTTCTATTTTTATTATTGCTAATATGTTTTCATGTTTCTACGCTTTTATACCAACAATTATAAGTTTCATGAATATTTCATGTATTTATGATCTAACTCAATTCATTTGTTCATTTCCTTCTTGATATCTAATTTATAATTATTAAAAAAAATTATTATTATTATCATATGACTTGCTTTTTCGTATTTTAACTAAACTTAATAAAATATTTATAATATTTTAAGATATTTTTCTAACAGTATTTCTAATAGTAGTTTTAATTATTGTAATATGTTGTTACTTTATGTTTCTCTCTAGCTTATATTTAGTCCAAAATATTCTTACATTTAAAAAAGTGGAATCCTAACATTAAAATGATGAATCGATTTTAATGTATTAAAAAATTATAAAAGTTTTTGAAATTTTTTCGATCTTTTAAATTTTAAATAATTTAGGTTTATATATATATATATTATATATAAATATAAATATAAGAAAGTAGGATTTTTTTATATATTTATAAAGAGAGAGAGATTAAAGAAATTAGCAATTAATTTTTTTTGCAATTTTTATCTGAAGGTTAAGTATGTGAGATACAATGGATTAATTGGTAAAAAATTATGTTAATTTTAGGGAACAATGATGTGTTTTATGATTCAAAGAAATTTTATTTCAATTTTTTTTATTAGTCCAATATAAATATTCATATTAAAAATCACATGAACATGATAGAAAAATGCAGATAGAATATAAACATAAATAGTTTAAGACAAGACAAGACAAGAGGACACAAGATGTGGCACTAGCCAAGGATAAACCCCAATGTGGGAAAACCCTTGATCAAATATTTTTTTAGTATTCAATAGTTCAGAAGAGAGAGAAAGTACAATTTACAAATCTGATAATTTAGAACAACAACAAAAGAGTCCTAACTAGAAAAGTTAATGTTGGTCAATAGGGAATATTTGACCCTCAGCAACTCGGTCAACTGAAGTCAACTTCAACCTCAAAAATGTAGGATAAGAAAACAATCAAAATAGTCAAATTCAAGCTAGCCAAAGTCTGGTCAAACAACCCACCTACCGTGAGCCCTAGCTATAATCAATGGTGGTCAACAATCACTGTTTAGACTCGATTTCTGTGCTTAGAAATGTAGCTTGCCCAAACATAGATAATCCTCACAAAAACGTAGTTAGAGGAGGTAAACACATGTTGGTTAGTCCTTGGTCAAACTGTTCAAAAATTCAGTCTTCTGAAATTTCAGCATCCTGAAATGTTTCTCTCCAGAAATTTTAGCCTCCTGAAATTTCTCTCCTAAAATTTCACTCTCCTGAAATTTCGGATGTGTGGAGAGAGAGAGGCCCAGAAATATGTACCCAAGCAATGAGGAAAGAGAGAGAAGTGTGAATATGAGTGTGTCCAAATGAAGCTATGTCACCTTCTATTTATATGAAACATTGAGGATAAATAAACATGACTATTGGACCTCTGAGCCTACATATGTTTGTTGGCCGACCTTGACAATTTGACCATAATCAAAATAAATTCATAACTTCATTTGTACATGTCAGAATTGGATGACCTTTTGATCAATCCTACACCTCTCAGAGAGAGGAATTAGAGAAAAATATCAGTTGTCATAAATAAAATGACCCATATAGAGTTTGGCACTAGTTTCCAATTTTAACGAATTATTCCAAACCTCTTATACTAAAATATGAAATACTATTAGAATAAGGGGTATAAACTATTTATTTTTAACAATCATTAAGATATGAATTTAATATTTTATATATTTAATTAAATAATATAATTTATTTTGAATTACATAAAAATATATGAAAAATGTTTAAATAAAATAGATGGGCTAAGTTTAGGTTAGCTTGTCTATTTGATGGAAAAGTGATCTACATACAGTAGGATATTATTTTCAAGCTATGAAGCTCAATCAAGCTTGGACAACCTTCAACTTTCATTGTCTATCCCTCCTCATGAGATTTAAATATAAAACCTGGTGAAAACTAAAATCCTCTCAAACCAACTAATATGCACCTCAGAAGTATGAAAAATATTTATAAACTTATTTTTATTAAAGCCAATAAAATATAAATAAATAAATTAAAATATAAATATAAATAAAGTTAAATTAAAAAAAAAAAATCATTATAAGTAATACTATTTTAAACGTTAACCCATGGGGGTAGATTAATTAAAAATTGCCTTTTTATGAGATATGATTGTAAACCATGAGATTCACTATTCAAATCCGCTATGGGTCAAACCAACAAAAAAGATATTAATTTATTTACATTCTTAAATCCATATTATGTAAAATTGTATCAATGATAAAGTTCTCATTCTCCAATTTACCAAAACTATGATTGTTTTAGTGTTATTATATATATATATATATATATATATATATATATATAGAGAGAGAGAGAGAGAGAGAGTTTTGATATTTGTTACTAAGTGGATGTTGCTACCAAAATTATATTACATTATGCTTCACATCACAAATTGAATAATATTATATATTGTATACTAGCATAACCATATTAATAAAGTGGTTGATATATGTCGATATACATTGTTGTCCATTTGTAATAGCACCAATTGGCATAAGAAAGGTGGGAAATGACATTGATCAACATATATCAAAACATTATTGATGTAATTTTGTTGCTTAATGGTTGACATGCATGCAATTAATTAGTAGAAAATGGATAACAATAGTTGACAAGGTTGACCATGATTGATGAAGGTTGACCATAGTTGACTGATGTCGACCATGGTTGACCATTAATATAGCAATTTAGTTATGTTACATTGATGTCAACCATTATTACATGAATATTTCATGAATGTTGCATGAATGTTTTTCAACCATGGCTAACCATGGTTGATGTTACATTAATGGTTGACCAAGGTTGAAGGTATCTTATATGATTGATCAAGGTAAACCATTAATGTAGAAATGTATTTATGTTACATTAATGTAACATTGTTAAACAAGGTTTACCATTGTTAAAATTAGTGACCATGTTTAAATATAGTTGGCTATGGTCAAGTTATGGTTAGCCATGAACATGAGAGTACATGTTGTCCATGATTTGACTATGTTGACATGGTTTATTTTGGTTGACCATGAATGAATATGGTTGACCATGATTGAGATTGTTTCAACATGGTTGAAGAAGGTAGACTATGGTTAAAATTAGTGGCCATGTTTGACCATCGTTGAGCTTATTTGACCACGATTTACAATGTTAAACATATGGTTGAATATGGCTAAGCATATTAGACCAAGGTTTTCATTCTTTATTTATAGATGACTATAATGGTTGACCATTGCTAACTATGATGCATAGCTTGACCATGGTTGGCCATCTTGAGCATGGAGACAGTTGTTGAACAAATTTAACCATAGTCAACCATGTTCACCATAAAGAGCATGACTAATTATCGTTTCTCCATGGATGACCTTAGTTGAACATCGTTGGTCATCTTGACCATGCTCACCATGGTGGACCTTCTTGTGTAAGATTCAATATCCTCTACCGTGTGAAAATAGTCATTATTTTTACCTCGATTAAAAAAGGGAAGCTCACGCTTGATATAGATAAACATATTGGCCATGGTTGTCACTAGTTTTGGTTAAATAACACTAACCATGGCAAAACTTTGTGACCATGTTTGAACAAGGTTGTGCTTGCATCACCATGAATGAACATGGTTTACTATGGTTAATCATGGTCAAGTTATGTTTAACGAGGAACATGGTAGTCATGTTATCCATGGCGTTACCATGTTGTCCATGGTTGACTACAATTTACTGTTGTTGAACATGGATGAAAAAGGTTAACCATGGTTCAACCCATTTGAACATAGTTGAACAAGGTAGACTATGGTCGAACCTGTTAACCATGTTTGACCATGGTCGACTATGGTCAACATATAGTTGACTATTGCTAATAATAGTGGACTAGGGTTGTTAGCATTTACCTATAGATGATTATGGTTGATCATGATTGACCATAATTCTAATTTTTACCATGTTTATCTATATTTACCATTCTAGTGATGTTAAACCATAGTTAACTATAAAAAACATGTTCACCATGTAGACCATTGTTTACTATGGTTTGGCCATGTTTGACCTCAGTTGAACATGGTTGACGTTGTTATCTATGACTGAATATGCTTGACCATATATGACCAAAAATCCATGTTTTAATTTAGTCCAACAATGGAATATCATGTTTGACTTGCTTAGACATGGTTAACTAAGGTTGTCAATTGTTTCCCTTAAACAAGGTTTACCATCGGTAAACTCGGTGACCATGTTTAACCATGGTTAAGATTTTGTAGCCATATTTGAAAATAGTTAAATATGGTCAATAATGATAAAGTTAGCATTAACCATGAACACAAAAGTTCATTTTGTCTATGGGTGTCCATGTTGTGACCATATCGACCACAGTTGAGGATGGTTGACTTTGTTGTGCATGGTGGTTGTAGTTGATTGTGGTTGAGCATAGATGAACATGATTGACCATGGTTAAGTTTTTTTTAACATGGTTGAAATAGGTAGACTATGGTTAAACTTGGTGATCATGTTTAACCATCATTAAGCGTGATGGACCAAGTTTAACCATTGTTGAGTATATCCGATGATGGTTGACTATGGTTAAAAATGGTAGACCAAGGCTATGAACATTTACTTATAGGTGATTACAATTAAACATCTTGACCATGATCACAATGGTTTATGGAATTTACCCATGATTAACCATGTACACAATTATTCACTATTGTTTGAGGGTGAAAGCATGAGGTTGGGTTAAATGTTTTGGCGAGAGACAACACATTTAAGTGGAAGAAACGATGGCTTGATTGAGTCATTTAAGTGCCTGATTGAGATTTTTTTAAGTGCTCAATCGAGCTATTTGAGGGCTTACACAAAGTAAGATGAGGTTAGCTAGGAGCTCAATTGAGCCACTGGATCGATCGAGCCATGTTTTTGAAATTTTCCACCAATACAACGTACACATGGAATTAAAAAAAGTGGCTTCATCGAGCCTTAAACTTCGATTACACTACAAGCTTAATAGAGTCTTAAGGCTAGATCTAGCCATAAATCTAGATATATCTATAGGCTATATCTAGCCTTATATCTGGATCCAGCCTTAAAGCTAGATCGAGCTATAGGCTAGACTAAACTTTAAAGCTAGATCGAACCTTTATTTAACCAAGGTAAGGGCTTGACTGAGTGTTTCTTAAAACATTAATTGAGTTATTTGAATTTTGAAATCAAGCACTCGATCGAGCCTCCTAAGTCCTAAAATCCATAATTTCACCACCCCTTCTATGAAATTTCATGTAACACCATTTTGTACCCTAGTAGACTTAGGGCTAAATTTGTCTGTAGGTAGTGAAGTTGATCACGTTTGATTAATGAAGGAATACTCTAGAAAATGGGATATGAGTTTGGCATTTTCGATTTCATATGATATTTTTCATCTAATTTCTTTTAAACATAATGCTTGACATTTTTTTGAATTGTTTTAAAGAGGTTGAATACAAAACGAATATTATAAAGTATCCAAAACAATTTTTTTTCAAAGGACACCACTATCTTCATTTACAATTCCTCTTCAAAAGGGTACTTTTTAAAGAGGTAAAAAAAAACATGATGTGAACACATGTCTCTACAAAATGCAATAGAAATATTACTTCGCCAACTTCGTAACATAACAAAAAATTATTTTTACATAAAAAAATATATTTTTAATATCAAAAACTTATCTCTCTCCATGTATATCACCCTCTATTATATATATCTATATATATATATATATATTATATATATTATTATATATATATATATGTATATGTATATGTATATGTATATGTATATGTTATATATATGTATATGTATATGTATATGTATATGTATATGTATATGTATATGTATATGTATATATGTTATATGTATATTAATGTATATGTATATGTATATGTATATGTATGTATATGTATATGTATATATGTTATATATATATATAATATATATATTATAATATTACACATTTTATACTATGTTATGATATGTGAACACACACATACCTCTTAATATGTGTGAAGCTTTCCAAGGACAAGCATTTAATTTGATGGAAATGTGACATATTTGAAGACATTAAATAATTTTGAAAAAAATAACATTAGTAAAAGAACATAACTCTCCACAATTTTTCTTTTTACTGCGAATCAAAATTCACAGTGCTTATATGAATTTTGAGGGCTTCAATTCGATGAAAGAGGAAAAAATTGAAATTTCATTCCCACATTTTTCCCAAAAGTGTAACACATCTTCATGATTTCACCCTTGTTCATGTTTGAACTTGGTTGAACATGGTTGGAAATCTTGATCATTGTTGACATTGGTGTTTTTAATTGATTATACTTGACCACATATTACCATCATTGATTATGTTTGACCTCAGTTAAATAAGGAAACATCATGGTTAATGTTGTAACATCCTTTATTTTGATAAGTTAGTTTTTATTTATAAAAGAGGGTAAGAAAAAAAAATAAAGAATGAGAAATGAAACTGGCAAATGCAAAATAAAAAAGAGATGAAATGAAATCCCATCAAAAGAAAATCAAAATTTGTACAAGTGAGCTAATTTAAATGTCACTTCAAAGGAATAAATTACGTTGTAATAAATTAAGCTTTTGTGTGTAGCCTTTTTAAAGGCCATAACCTCTTGTTTTAATTTGAATCATATAGTTTAATCATGATCAAATCATTTAAATTTATGTTTTAGATTAGCGGATAAGTTTACCAAATTGCTTAATCTTTTTAGAAAATTATTAGATATGATAATGTAGAATAAATAATGGCCTAACATTATCAAATTTGGCAAAAGGATGTATTATATTAGGGATACAAACAAATTAGGCAAAGAATTGGTTGCTAGTCCAAATGTGCCAAATGTAGATTAAGATTGGCTTGATTAGGAATTAATTACCTGTTGAGGGTGATTAATTTTTGTATAAATTAAAGTTTATTATGTTTTAACAAAAGTCATCAAATGACAAAGAAGTTTGTAGTGAGGAAATAATGAGCTGACACATTTGGATGGTGATCGTCTTCCCCACCTAGATAAATGATAGGGAAGCCATTTCACACCCCCTTCCACCGTTGTGTGATAACAGAAAGGGGGGTGGGGGAGGGTGGGAGGTGTGAAAATCGATTTCCCTCAAGGTGGGCCCATCGCAATGTGTCACTCTCTCCTCGCTTTGCACCCCCTTCCCCCCTCTGATATCCACTTATCTTAGTTCACTCAGATTTCATCCCAACAATGGTAATTCCCTTTTCATGTGCCTTCCATCCACTAACCATTTCACTTTACGTGTCCATATCTGTTGCATTCCTATTCGCTTATCCGTTTATTCCAACTATTACCATCTTCTCGTTGGCCATAAATTTATATCCTCACATTTGTTAATCGTTTCCCCTAACGGTAATACATTCTCCATTATAAATAAAACCCTCTTCCATTTTGTGTAATTTCCCTTACTTTTTTTTTCTATTTTAGATTCAGAGGTTTCTGAATTTTGGCTGCTCCTTGCTTCTACTCAGTGGCATAACCAAATTTACCATCGAAATGAAACCTCCTCTGTGTTAGGTATTCTTATTCCTAAACCTTCTATTATTTCTTCCTCCCATTCCTACAAATAATGGCACCCAAAAGAAAAGACCAGGCTTCTGGTAGTCAAACCTCATCATAGGAAAATCCCAAAGTCACTGACACCCTAGACCATGACCACATCCCCTTAGCTGAATTTTTTTTCAAAATTATAAACATAGAGTGCAAATTTGATATGCTTGAATTGCACCATTCGTTAAAGTAGACTTATCAGGACTCTAAATATGAAATCAACTTATGGGAATATTTGTTTCCCATGTTTATGTTTCCTCAGACCCATCTATTTCCTAACTTACTCATGTGGTGTCAAGCTAAGTACAATCCTCTGCAGAGAACTGTGGTAGCTCGGAATGGAGACATTCTAATATCCATCACCCCTGAAACTATAAATTAGATGCTTATTATACATTAGAACGACCCCCTTATCATTTTCTCTAACGTTGTTCTAATTGATCTATAACATCAGCCCGCGTTCCCCCAAAGAGCTCAAATTTTTGAGATATTTCTTCCAAAAGACTTTGAACTACAAAAAAATAACCCACCATATCCAGCATCCATTTTCCCTAAGAGAGATAAACATATCATTTCCTTAGTTTCTTTCTTGTCTGGTTACCAAACAGATCAATGGGTAGATGAATCTATTCTATGTTACCTATCCATCTTCTCCAAACAACACAAACCAACTTTCATGTATAATTACAGTCAATTTTTTGCTGAAAGTATGCATGAAAAATTAATGAAAATCACTAGCAAATGAGTATTTAAATATTCTTCTCTACTAATTAATATGATCCTTTTCCAACAAGGAGACATGTTTCCTATAACTTTTCACACGCAGGATGATCAACAAGTTATTCAATGAGTCAAAGAGTGAACTTCATTGATCAGGAGGAACTCAACTGTGGTCAAGTTTTTAGATTTCATTTATTTTTTTATTCATCTAGATGAACAGATTCTCAGCAGCCAGAGCGAGCCTACGATCAGTCCAAAAATTAAAAGGATCCTACACCTGAGTGACCAAGTAAAGGAAGGGGACTGATATCTTTAATACAATTATACAGAGATTAGGGTCTAAGGATGTCAACTAGCTCCATACAAATCACCCAAATATGTTCCAATGAGAATTTTCTCTCTAGAATATATTAGGAAAATGATCAATATGGATGAGCTACATTTCATTTCAAGGAAGAGAAAATATCATTTCATAATCAAGTCACAAGTAGGAACAATTATTGCAATATCAGATTAGCAAGTACTGAAGCAAACTCAATCTTAAAAAAAATGGGATTCAAACCAAGTTCCTCCAAGTCTTATGACCCATTTAGTATAATATCCAACTTAAGGGTGGAAATCAAAACCACACCTTACAATCATACTCCAAGACTAGAGATTAAAAAGTACAAAAATAAAGAACAATGGGAGGAGAAAACACTTCAAGAAGTAGAAGAATAGAATTTACGCCCTTCTATCCTCTAGAATCCCTCTTCTCAAAGAAGGCAGGAAAAGAGACCAAGAGAAGAATCTTCATCTTCAGAAAAAGGTTAAAATGAATTCATTATTTATCAGCAGAAACCAAGGAATGACTCCAAAGGTACTACTCAATGTTAGAAAGATCCTATAACCATCAAGTTCGATGATTCATAGGTTTCTACAGGGGTAGAAGAAAATGTAAACACCACTCCATCCTCCTCTTCAGTTTCACAGAATTTGTTGGAGATCACCCAGCCTGCAGGAGTTAATGAGGAAGAGGAGCCAAACATATTTACGAATTTCCTTCAAATTAAATAGAAGAATGAATCTCTGAAGGCAAATTTGTATGCTCAGTTTTGGAAACAGATATCAACTTTACAACAAAGGTTATTGACAACCCTTGACAGTGAAAAAGGCAGGATGCAAATGGAATTCCTACAAGCCCAAGTGGCTTTTACAAAGGCTTCTTCAAATATTTTCCATTGATACCAACTAGATACATCCAATAGACCATATGAATATGGACGGAAAGTTTGGTGAGATTCTTTTCTCCACCATGACTAACAGTGCTATGGAATTATCTAATCCAGGTGGATATCGGTGGCCTCCTGCCAAGTCCACTTGGACCCCCACCATTTTTTCTTCCAACTTTTTAGTTTCCTCATATGTACCACAATTTACTATTTTTAGCAGTTTTTCAGGTCGTAAACTTCCGGAGCCGTTTTGAGGCCCTAAACGACATTTTTTGGGAAACCTGGGAGCAACATGGGTCCATGGACTGTTTTTACTCTTCCCGAAGTTGTAGTTCTCATATCTATCTTCCTAACGAGATATTGTATGCATCGAACAAAGATTGTATGCCATAGTTACGACCTCAAGAAGTTGATGTACCGATTTACCCAAACGGGGCCCACAGTTTGGCATTTCATCTTCTAGGTTTAGGTTTTTGGATGTTTAGGGTTTTCCATTGTTTCTAAAAAATAAATAGGCCTTTGAGCCTCATTGTAAAATAGTTTAGAGGCATGTAGCCACCACACATCTTATCAGAGATAAGTTACCATTGCCCTAGTTATTTATTTCCATTTTTTGTTTCTAAGCATATCTCAATATTTTACATTAATGAAATGAAGTATTATTTCCACTGCATCTTTGTGTTTATGTTTATCTTTGTAATTTTTTGCATTCTTGTTTAAATCTTGATTAGTGGTATCAGAGAGGTCTACTTTTTCTCTGTTTTTCATTGCATGTCCCCAATGAGGTCAGGATATAAGGAGTTAGGGCTTGAACTAGTCGAATCTTTGCAAGACCATCCTTGCAAAATATGATGGCCTCCCATGGTGGATGAAAATAAATATGAAGGAGTAGGAGATCCTATCAAAATCTTGCTTGAAGAATCCCTTGAATGAAAAAGGAAGCAATGATGGACAACTTTACCTAGATCCTTCAACGGCTACCCGGGGGTGACGCATCAACTTCTCACAGCTACTCTGGAAACGCCACACTGTTTAAGGTACAAGTTAATTTTTAAATCCTCATATTCGAGGGTTAGATAGAGGCAAATGTTGTCAATAAATGGTTAAATTTGCTAGAGGGTTACTTTTCTGTTCATGATTTTTCTAGTCGGGAAAAGATTATTTTCGCTCTTGTCAAAGCAACCCCCCATGTCAAGGACTGGTGGGAAACTTATTGCGAATAGAAGGATGAAAGTACCGACTCACTATTTTCAGTCACACCCACCTGGAATTCATTCTGGGATGCCATCAAGGAGCAGTACTACCCGGTCGGAAGCTATGAGGATCAATACATAAAGTGGGCCATGCTGCGGCAGGGAAGGGACCATGACGTGCAGGATTTTACCAATATTTTCCATACCCTTCACACAAAGTTGGGTATCAAGGATTCGGAACAACATTTGATAGTCAAATACCATGGCTACCTGCACAAGTACATCGAGGAAGAAATAGAATTTCTAAACATCTCCTCGCTCGGCATGGCATACCGATATGTCATCAATGTCAAGCAAAAGTTTAAACAGAAGAAGTGAGACCTTGGATCTACAAATCCAAAGCAAGGAAAAGGTGCCCTCAAACCATAGAACAAAGGACAAAGCCAAGGTGGGGTGGCCCAAGACAACCCGCCAAAGCTGCAAGCAAAGAACAGTGTTGTGAAGCTAAAAAAGGACACGGGAAAATGGTGTGAGTTCCATAAGAGCTCCACTCACAACACAAGTGAGCATTGAGCCAACTAGTCATTGGTGGTTGAGCTAAAGGTTTCAGAATCAGATGCATGTTCTGACTCTGAGTCAGAACTCGACGAGTAGAATGATAAAGGGAAGTAGATTATCGATGCAGAGCCCACCGCCACCATTTCCACCTCGAAGATCGAGAAGGAGGAACCTAAAGAACTAGAGGAGAAGGAGTGTCTCTTCCACTCCCACATGTGGGTAAAGGGATCCTCGCTACAGTTCATTATTGACAGCGGGAGCCAAAAGAACATCATTTCAGTAGAGGTCATGAGGCGGCTGGGCTTACTGATCACAACAAATCCACAACCGTACACCATCGGGTGGCTTCACCAAGGACGGGATCTTCGCGTGAGCTAGCAGTGTCGCCTTCCATACAACATCAAGCCCTTCACAAATGAGGTATTGTGTGACATTTTTCCCCTAGAAGTTTCTGATGTATTATTAGGACAACCATACTTGTGGAAGCAACATCCTATGTATCAATCAAGGTCCCGTGCTATTACTATTACTTTGGGAAATAAGTTGTACAGGATACCGGAGGTAGCACCATCTACCACCATCTCTTTTCTTACTGTAAAAAAATGCAGTAAGCTCATTTCCAAAACCAGGAAATTTGTTTTCATCATGATATGCCCTCAAGGAAAGAAGAAGAAGAAGATTGTGGTCACGACCTCCAGACAGGGCCCCTCTGCATGACAACTACAGATGGACAAGGTCGTGGAGGAGTATGAGGACATCTTCACATCCCCCGCAGGGGTTCCTCTGCACTGTCAACTCAACCACTCCATTTATCTAACCCCAGGTGTGTCGCTTCCTAGTGGACCAATCTATTGGTGCTCTGTTCTTGAGAAAGATGAAATCAAGAGGCAGATTTAGGAGCTACTATAGGAAGGTCACATCCGTCCGAGTTCATCACCCTGTGGGAGCCTGATCATGTTGGTATAGAAGAAGGATGGGACTTCAAGACTCTGTATTGACTATCGGGCATTGAACAAGATCACTGTCCATAATAGGTACCCGATCCCATGGATCAATGACCTCCTAGACCAACTAAAAGGGGCAAAATATTTCAGCAATATTGATTTGAAGTCAGGATATCACCAGGTACTAATCAAACCCTCTGATGTGTGGAATACTACCTTCAAAGCCAAGGAGGGCCTTTTTGAATGGTTGGTTATGCCTTTTAGATTGACGAATGCTCCTGCAACATTCATGAGGCTAATGGATGACATCTTGCAGCCATTCACCAACTAATTTGTAGTGGTATACTTGGATGACATCCTGATCTTCAACCAGAGGTGGGAAGAGCACCTCTTGCACATCCGACAGGTTCTCAAAACACTGTGGAAACACAAGCTATGTGCCAATTTAGAGAAATGTACTTTTGGCATGACCTAGGTTCAGTATCTGAGATACATTATTGATGAACAGGGGGTGCATGTGGATCTACCCAAGATCCAAGTCATTCAGGATTGGCCCTCTCTAAGCACTCTAATGGAGCTCCACAGCTTTCTAGGTCTTACCAACTTCTACTACAGGTTTGTGTTGGGATTTTATCATATCGCTTGGCCCTTGAGTCAAGTCACCAAGGGAGGAGCGAAAGAAAATTCTTTTGGTTTGAATCTCAATAGAAATCATTCACAGATTTGAGAGACCGCCTCTTCTCGGCACTAGTGCTCACATTGCCAGACTTGCAACAACCATTTGAGGTCGAGACAGATGCCTCTAACTATGCTATTGGGGCAGTACTTAACACGGGCATCCAGTCGCACATCACTATCAGACACTTTCAGACACAGTCCGGAAGTATCCCACTTATGACAAAGAGATGCATTCCATTGTGCAGGCCTGCCGACAATGGAAGCATTATATTTTGGGGAAGGAAACGATCATCCACACAGACCACCAACCCCTCCAGTTCATACAGACCCAAGGTAAATTGCAGAATGATCACCATCAGAAGTGGTCCACATACATGCAACAATTCCATTTGAATATCAAGTATAAGAAGGGCAGTACCAATAATGTTGCATATTGCCTCAGTCGACCATCGATTATGTCATTAACCACTGTGCTCAACTCTTGTGGGCATGAGACTTCTGATTGGCTACTTCTCTACAAAAGCAACCCAGACTTTGGCCAGACCTACCAGACACTCTTGGAGGGTCGACATGTTCCAGATTTTCACCTCCAGGATGCCCTATTATGCCACCTGGGTCACCTTTGTGTTCCTTTAAGCGAGCATGCTAAGATGATTTGGGAATCACACTACAGTCGAGTTGTTGCGCATTTCGGGGTCGAGAAAATGGTGGCAGTACTACAGATGTATTTCTATTGGCCAAATCTTTGATAGGATGTCAGGAAGTACATCAGATCATGCACTACCTGTGCCATTGCCAAATTGACAGTCAAGAAGCAAGGCCTCTATACCCCACTGCCTACCCCTAGTCGACCTTGGGAATCCATCTCCATGGATTACATGTTAGGCCTTCCTTCTACTAAGCATGGAAATGACTGTGTTTTTGTGGTTGTCGACAAGTTCTCGAAGATGGCCATTATGGCAGTCTACAAGAGGAATATCACAGCAGAAGCGACTGCTAAACTCTTCTTTGAATGACTGTGGGTGCACTTTGGGATCCCACAGTCTATCATTTTAGATCAGGATAGCAGTTTCCTCAGTACATTTTAGTCCAGTCTCTAGTCGATGTTGGACACTATTCCACAGCCTTCCATCCTCAAACTGATGGCGAGACATAGGTTGTCAAGAGGATGATTGTACACATTCTGCGCATGTACAACTCAAAGCATCCATGCACATGGGATGAGAGCCTCCCCTATGTTTAGCACAACTACAACCGGGCTCTCCACAGCTCGATTGGCCACATTCCGTTTCAAGTGGGCTTGGGATTCTAGCAACTATGTCCCATTGATGTGGCCATGCCGTTTGCAGCTACTCATGTAGATTCGACACATGTCTAGTCCGAAACAGATAAGACAAACAGCTTCATTGAGCACATCCAACATATTCGCCAACAAGTCCATGACATTCTAGATAAATCAAATTCCAAGTACAAGCAACAACATGATCAACATTGAGTGCCACACAAGTTTCAGGTGGGTGACAAAGTCTGGTTGCATTTGCAAAAAGGAACGCCTTACCGGAGCCTATCGAAAACTCAGACCACTCCGATATGGTCCTTACACCATTACCAAGGCTGTGGGAGACAATGTATTTGAGCTCAGCATTCCCCCATTCCTTGGCCTGCACCGAGTGTTGAATGTGGACCGCCTTCGGCCATACTTTCCACCATTACTAGACACATCCGACATTGCAAAACAGCTCACACCCATAGAGTTAAATCCAGATTATATGGAACAAGATGCAACAAATAATATCATGGACACATTGATCAAGCACACTTACCAGCAGAACATCCAACTATATCGAGTTGTCAAAGCAGGCCAACTCCTTCACCAGGGAAGTGGCTCACCAGGGACCAAGTTTAGTAGAATTTTCCTCATCTCATGGAGGAACTCAACATAATGGGGACCATTTCTTCCTAAGGGGGGAGGACTGATCGAGGTGGATATTGGTGGCCACCCTCCAAGTCCACTTGGACCCCCACCATTGTTTCTTTCAGCTTTTCAGTTTCCTTAATTATAACACAATTTACTATTTTTAGTAGTTTCTCAGGTCCTAAACTTCCAGAGCCATTTTAAGGCCTTAAAAGATGTTTTTCGGGAAACCTAGGAGCAACATGGGTCCATGGACTGATGTTGCTCTTCCCAAAGTTGTAACTCTCAGATAGATCTTCCTAACAAGATATTGTACATGTCAAACGGAGATCGTATGCCATAGTTATGACCCTAGGAAGTTGATGTACCAATTTATCCAAACAGGGCCCACAGTTTGGTGTTCCATCTTCTAGGGTTAGGTTTTTGGATGTTTAGGGTTTTCCATTGTTTCTCAACAATAAATAGGCCTTCGAGCCTCATTGTAACATAGTTCATAGGCATGTATCCACTACATCTCTTCTTAGGAATAAGCTACCATTGCCCTAGCTGTTTATTTCCATTTTATGTTTGTAAGCATATCTCAGTATTTATATTAAGGAAATGAAGTATTATTTATGTTGCATCTTTTTTTTATGGTTATCTCTGTAATTTGTTGCATTCCTATTTAAATCTAGATCATTATCAAAATTAAGGACAACTCTTTCAAACGTATAGTCACAATTAAAGATAGAAAATACATCTTCTTTGGCTAAAAGGATAATAGGGTAAAATCATTAGAAGACTTACTGATCAAAATCGGATATGATCCCACTGATGTTAAATTTATAGAAGACATTATTAAGAAGAAGAATTCAGATATTTCGACATTAAGGAAGTAGCTCAAACTACCTTCTACAGAGGATCCAAAAACTAAGGAGATAGAAGAAAGTGAGAAGCACAAAGAAGAAATTCACAAGTTAATCATTGAGCAAAATGTTCAAATAAAAACAATGGAAGAGAAAATTGAGAAATTACTTAAAGAAAGGGAAGAATCTACTCAAGTAGCCATAACTCCAATGAAAACTATAACTATTACAGTGTCAACTACAACAGGAGAATTGACATGAGTGATAGTAGATTCTACATCAACAACAAGTGATTTAAATGAGGTCATACAGGAGCTATCTCTCTAGAGACAGGAAAATAAAAGGCTTCACAAGAAATTTAAGAATCTGGAGACTCAGAAGATTAAGAATGATAATCTTTATGCTGAAGAGATGCAAAAGTCCCATAGATTCACCAGAAAGGATAGAAGAGTTGGAAAAAGAGTCATTAATGGCTTAGACCTTGGCCCAAGCGAAGGATAATATTTGGGCATACATCAGTTAGGCTAAAACTGAAGTTTTTTCCTCCATACATATTATTTTTGAATACGAAGAGCTCATTAATAGGTCCTGGACAACTATTGAAGAAGTCAGAGAACTCTTTAAGGAAAAATCAAGTGAAGCTATAGATATGATCAAAGTGCTTAATTCAAAAACCATGGCCGAATTGGAAGAGATTGAGGTTGGTGACATGACATAAACTATTCTAGTGATTAAGAAGCTTTTGCAGAAAAATAATCTCATGACTTAGTTGGAGACAAAGAGCCAAACCTTGAAAACTGTTTTCCAAAGGTTTCATTTCAAGTTCCACTTACTCAACTAGAGAGGACTCCCAGGATTAGTGGCACCAAATGACAAGTTAATTGGTTTGGAGGAATACTGTCAAAATATTTATGCAATTGCAACTAATAAAGCTAAATTTGCACGTATCAATGGTCACCTTACAAGGAAGGAATTCTTAGAGGCTTTGGATTTTGCTTTAATAATTAAGCATGAAATCAAACATATCTTTGTTAATATGCCTACTTTTGAAAAGTATACCGAGGTTGATGAAGTCTACAATAAATTGGTTAATATTTCTATACCAAGTGAAGGTAGATGGGATCCCTTGTGTGAAATCATTGACTACCTTTCATCACCAATTGGCAGACAACAAGGAAACACTTTGTGGGGACGAGGTCATCAACAAATTCCTTAAAGATAGTGCCAACACTCGGGAGTTTTAGAATTCCTATATTTTTGTACTATTCTTTTATTTTTGTTAAAAAATGTTTCTAGAAGATCTTTCATTTTTTATAAATAACTCTTCCTTCAAGTTATTAAGGGTTAAACCATTGGATGATATTTAAAAGAAGAATTGTAACTGTGTTAGAGATTTTCTTAAAATTAATGAAAGGATTCTAGATTGGCCTCAAATATTTTGTCTCCTTGTGATTTTTTCTTATGTGTTCATTTCATTATGTTTTTCTTCATTGATTTAAGTCTTTATGGAGAAATATGGGTAAGATCAAATTGAATATCAGTCCATCTTAAATCCTTCGTGAAGTTATAAACCATAACTAGAGATTAGTTCATAAAACTGTGTTTTACTATAAACTCTTGTATATCTATAAATTGTCACACCCATTTGCATAATATTAAATACATTTTTTTGATCAGGTAGACATTTTCTTCCTTCATTCTTTCTTATAATTAATTAAATATTCTATTTGAATAATTAGTAAGCTGCAATTCTTAAGACTTTGCTATTTATTCAATTAAAATAAATTAACTATTTGTAGGTAAATAAAAAACTCTTTCATTCCATTTAGAAAATGTTATAGTTTAAGAACCCATTTTAAAATTGCTCATAACATTGGTCATCCAAAAAATTTAAAACAAATAAAACATTTTAGATGCTTGGGCATGATTAATTAACCTAGAATCATCTCAGAGGACAACATCATATTGGTGCCGTTGTCGGGGATTGGAAATTGAAGTATTTTCCCTGGGACAACAATTAAGACTTTTCTTTTAAGGTGAATAAAGGAATTCTAGGTTAAAATATTTCACCTGGCGACTCCATAATCCCAAGCTGGCTCCTTCAGAACATACCAGATCTCACTCTGATTCTCAAATTTTTTCTCCATTATCTGATCCAAATAGACTGTTAAGAGAAGTCTCTTTTGGAAGGATACTTGAAGCTTCTACTTCTTATTTTATACCACTACAACTTGAAGATATTTTAGATTCTGATCCCTTTAAGTTTTTTCCATCACCATTACACTTGGTTGATGTAACACCTAGGGTTTTAGAACTATTATCTAAAGAAGTTGATCTGCACTCAACTCTTTTAGTCCATTCTTTGGAATCATGTAAATTCACTGAAATATTTTCAGATTCACCCAAGTTGGAAGAATAATTGGATGTACATTTACTGGAGTTAAAACCTATAGATTTTATATCCCCCACTCATTATACATTTCCCTCTAATTTTTCTCAACCTAAGGAAATTTTTCTGTATATTCAAACCCTTTGTTTGAAAATAAAGAAGAATTTGAAACAGTGGTTAAGAAGCTAGTTATTAAAACACATTTTAAAAATTTTAGGGATCCTCTACCATCTCCTTCTCCTCCTACCATTACACCTCCTTTTTCACCTACAACTTCACCATCTTCCACCTCTTCTATTTATTCATCTTCATCTTCCTCTTCAAATATGGCTTCTTTTCAACCTATTATTCAAGGTAGGTATGCTGAATTACATCTTCCTAACCAACTCAACAATTTTCTTTATGTGTATTTTAAACACCTACCAAGGTTTAATGGAGGAACTGGTTTGTCTGTTGAAGATCATTTAGCTGCCTTATTGGATTTTGTTGATAACATGAACATTGAACATGAAGATGTATATATGAGATTGTTTTTTCAATCATTAGAGGGTAACATTAGGATTTGGTTTAGACAACTGAGAGTTGATTCAATCCATTCTTGGAATGAATTAACTACCATATTTAAGAATCAGTGGAGAGTTAAGAAGGATCCAATTTACTATCTCATGGGATTTGAAGAGATGAAAAGGAACAATTGTGAACTAATGACAAATTTCATAAAAATATTCAGTAAACCTTATCATAAATGCCACCTGATTGTAAAGCACCAGTAACAACAATAAAAGTTATATTATATAAATAATTTGACGATGAATTTGCATTTATGCTTAGGGAAAGGACATCTCATACCCTACAAGACATGCAAACAAATGTTATAGAAGTTGAGGCTAATAGGTCAGCATTAGCTAAACATAAAGCTAAAGCTGAAAAAGTTGAAAGGAAAATGAAAGTTAAAGAAGAAGGATCCTACTCAAAAACTAAAAATGAAGATCAAAATATAGATGATATCACATCATTGCTTAGAAACCTCTCAAATAGAATTTAAAAAATATAAACTCAGCCTAGAACAATTCAACAAGTTGTTGCTAGACCTCAAACTCAATTTAGAAGAGCCCCCCAAACTCAATTTAGAAGAGCCCACCAAACTCAAATTTTGTAGAGACCAAATATTGATTAACAGATTCAACCCCCATTATTGATTGATAACCAGCAACCAGAAGACATTGGCCCTTTGATTTCTGAAGATATAAATAATTTGGATCATTCATCTTTGCAAAATTCTATTATTTCTCTCCCTTTAAATCAGTTTTCTAAAGATCAAGAAGAATCTCAAATATCAAAATATCTTGCCTTTTCTAAGTTTTTAATTGCCGAATTAAATATGGTATATGATTTAATACCTAGGTCAGGGCCTGGAAGACCTCCCAAAAATCCCATTGTAAATGAACCACTAATCAAATATACTAAAACTCAAACAAAAAAAATTCAACCATTGAATCAAACTGCTGAAACAACTCTAATTGATAAAACTGCTTTAACCACTTTCAATGTTGGAAGGGAACTAGAAAGTGTTAAAATACCCATTCCTCTATCTGAACTTTCAAAGAATCTAGGGTATAAAAACAAATTTTCTAAATGGATCCACTCATCCACTGTTGATGTTGAAGGTGATCTAATAAGTCTACAAGGTGAAAAACTTTCAATAGTCTTTGGCCTCAGCTCAGACATGATTGATGAAAATGTAACACCTTTTTATATGAATCTAAAAGTTTGTGATTTCTTGTTATATAAATATATTTTAGATTCTGGGGCTTCCCATAATTTGATACCAAACGTAATCATGTACCAGCAGAAATTAGAAGTACATTGTCTAGGACTTATAAAAGATCTAGTGGTCACCTTAGCTCAGATCCTTGTTAAGAGTGTGGCTTTAGACATTGTAGTCACTGATATCCCTCCAAAATTTGGCATGTTATTATCAAGACCCTATTGTGCCAAATTATGAGGAAGCCTTCAAATGGACATGTCTTATGCTACCATTCCTGTATATGGGGGTGAGCATCTGAGATTATACAAACAAGTTAGATTGATGAATAATGTTTGTAAATATGATCAAGCTAAGAAGAATCCTATTTATGCAGTAGATAAAGACTTTGGATGTTTTGAATTATCACCAAATAATTCACAAAACACTCAGCTTTGTATTGAAAACATCGTAGACAAACCTCAAACCATGAACAAATATTTGGAGATTGTACTTTGATGGTTCTTGTTGAAAGGAAGGAGGAGGAGATGGAATTATATTAATGTCACCAGACAAAGAGAATATTAACCGATCCTATAAGTTCTAATTTTATGTGACTAATAATGTAGCAGAGTACGAAGCTTTCTTGCTAGGATTGGAATTAGCAGGAAGTCTTAAGGTGCAAAATCTAAGTGTATTCCGGACTCAGAACTTATTGTCAAACAAGTAGGAAATGTTTGTAAAACTAAGAGTCCTAGACATAGATTTTATAGGAATGAGATTTTGGACTCAATAGATAATTTCTTTTCAGCATTCAACATCGTTTTTATTCCAAGAGATCAAAATATTTATGTAGATCCCTTGGTTGTTTCTACTAGTTATTTTACAATTCCCGATTAAATTCCTGTCCAATACCAAATTCAAGTTAAGTATAGACAATATATTCCTAAAAATATTAAACATTGGAAAATATTTGATGATGATGAGTAGTTAAAATCCTTTTTACAAGTAATTGATGAATTTTCAACCTTGCAAATTGAGGAAGAACATCGTGATAATCATGAAGCTTACAAGGAAAATCAAACACCACCATTTGACTCGAAAACCAATGATCATAACATTATTCAATTAGCCAACAATTTTATTCCTAAAGGGTTGGTCCCTCTTAAAAAGATCTTTGATCATAATGATGTTCCCAAAAATCCATTATCAAATTCACCTGAGGAAAATATTGAAATTTGTAACATTGGAAGTTCTAAATAGATCAGAAATATTACAATTTCTACATATTTGACAATGGAAGCCAACGACAAATATTTATCTCTCCTTAAATCCTATAAAGATGTTTTTGCTTGGTCAAATAATGAATTTAAGACATATGATACATCTCCCATTGAACATAAAATCCCATTAAAACCCGACGCTAAACCTTTTAAGCAAAAGTTAAGGAGAATCAATCATGTCCTTCTTCTTGTCATTGAAAAAACTCAAAAAGCTACTTGATGCTAAAATTATAGTCCCATTGAGATATTTTCATTGGGTAGATAATTTAGTTCCAGTGAGAAAGAAAAATGGTGAAATTAAACTATGTGTGGATTTTAGGAATTTGAATAAATCATATTTGAAAGATAATTATCCATTACCAAAGATGGATCAATTACTCTAGAAATTTTCAGGATCTAATAGAACTTCTATGTTAGATGGATTTTCTAGATACAATCAGATTATGGTCAATCCAGAGGATAGAGAAGATACAATATTTACAACTCCTTGGGCTACATTCACGTATGCTGAGATACCTTTTGGGTTAAATAATGCTGGAGCTACTTTTCAAAGAGATATGGATTTATCATTTGTGGGTAAGACAAACAATTTTTTTGTTACTTATCTTGATGATTTGATTGTTTTTTCGAATTCTAATAAAAAACATTTAAGCACTTGAGAAAGGTTTTTGAGAAGTGTAGAAAGTGTGGGATTTCTCTTAATCCCAAAAAGTCTTTGTTTGCACTCAAGGAAGGAAAATTGTTTGGCCATATTATTTCTAAGGAAGAAGTGATCATTGATCCTAAAATATTTTTAGCTATACAAGCACTTTCATTACCAAGGAATAAGAAGGAAATTCAGGCTTCCCTTGGGAATATCATTTTTTTAAGAAGGTTTATTCCTAATTATGCTGAAATAGTTAAGGATTTCACTAATAAGCTGAGAAAGAAGCATCAAGTTAAATGGATAATTTCCACAAGGTATGCATTTGATTAGATTAGAAAGGCCATTGCAGAAGCTTCCATCTTAGCCAGGACAAATTATTCTGAACCATTTAGTATATTTTATTTTGCCTTTTAAACTACCATGGTCATTGTTCTTTTGCAGAAGGATAAATATGGATCTGACCAACCTATTTCCTTTTTTAGTAAAGTCATAAGAGACGCTGAGATGAAATATGAGATTATTGAAAAACAGACCTGTTCTTTAGTCCAAGCCCTGAAAGATTTCAGAGTCTATGTCCTTCACTCTTCTATTGTTGCCTATGTACCCAATAGTGTTGTTAAAATTGTATTAACGCAATCTGATACTGATGGGAGGAGAGGGACATGGATTACTAATACTTTAGAGTATGATCTCATTATTGAAACTACAAAGTTGGTGAAAGGACAAGGCTTGGCTAAACTTCTTGCTGACTCAAATTGTAAGATCTTGGGCATAAATTCTATTTTTGAAATCCAAACACTGAAGAATCCACAAGAACCTTCTGAAATCCCAATATATAAGAATCCACAAGAACCATCTAAAATCCCAACACAGAACAATCCACAAGAACCTTCTAAAATCCCAACACAAAAGGATCCAAAAGGACCTTCTGAAATCCCAACACAGAATAACCCAAAACAACCTTCTCCATTATATGAATCAATTCTGATTCATATTGATGAGAAAATTTTTATTACCTCATTGGTTCATTGATATTGTGAATTTTCTTGGAGATTTTAAGTGTCCATCTGAATTTACAAAGAATCGGTGTAAAACATTGAAGTTGAAGGCCATAAAATATTGTGTTTTTAATGCAAATTTGTATTGGAAGGATCCTCTTAAAATCCTTTTAATTTTCTTAACAGAAAATTAGATAGAAGGGATCATTGACCAATTTCATGTAGGTATTTGTGGAGGGAACTATGCTTGGAGGGCTAGAACACATAATATTTTAATAGTAATATTTTATTGGTTTGTTTTGTTTGCACAAGTGGGAGAAAAGGTTAGAAGTTGTACCCAATGTCAAATGTTTGTTGGAAAGCAGAGATTAACATCACTTCCATTAGTTCCAGTACTTGTCGAAGCACATTTTCTTCAATGAGGATTATATTTCATTAGAGAAATTCATCCTCCATCAAGTATTCAACATAGATGGATATTGACTACCACAAATTACTTTACCAAATGGGCAGAGGCCATTCCGGTTAGAAACAAAATTTATAGTGTAGTTATTAAGTTTATTGAAGAATACATATTGTCTAGATTTGGATGCCCCCAACAAATAGTGACAGATAGTGCAACAACATTTACTAGTATCAAGATAATTGAATTCTATCATAAATACCAAATCTTGTTGCATCATTCTACTCCATACCATCCATTATAGCTTATATTGTGTTTAAGCTTATTTATCACTTTTATCACAATGCGTGGTCTAAAAATCATTACAGGGGTTCAACCTTAATGAAGCTCCCTTATTTTATTCACATCCACAGATTCTAAGGGAAATGAAGTATTTTGTTTATTATATATCGAAATCAGAAGAGAAGGAAGTGTGAAAGAATCAGCCCCGATGTAGCCAAGGTCACTATATGAACAAATCAAATAGCTATATAAATGGGTATATGAATCTAGACCCGATATATATATATATATGGTGTGTGTGTGTTTGTGTGTGTGTGTGTGTGTGTGTGTGTGTGCGCGTGTGTGTGTGTGTTTGTGTGTTAGCGATGCAATTAATCGCAATTGCAAAAAATGTAATGGGAATTTATGTTATCACCTCAGAATCATTGATTGTGATTTGCGATGATGGGTTGGATTCGAAGAACTATATGCTGCATTTTATAGGTCCTGGTGGGTCTGCAAAACATCTTTCCATATGTGTTGGTTCCTTTGCTAATTGCAATGAGTGATGGAAAACCTAGACCCAAAACTATATGCGCTACGTTTTATAATACCGGCGGGTCCGCGATATCGCATAATGCTTTAAGTATATGGTTATGTTGATTAAGAATTGCGGCGGGCTGGACCCGATATGCTATATATTATGTTTAATTCTTTTGGTGCATCCATTATGTCACATG
The DNA here is from genome assembly GCA_000404065.3 of Pinus taeda. NCBI lineage: Eukaryota > Viridiplantae > Streptophyta > Pinopsida > Pinales > Pinaceae > Pinus > Pinus taeda. Next base: position 137,696 of record APFE030278657.1, read on the forward strand.
TCATTAAGCTTTGTATTGATATATCAATTCAAGGTGCCAATTACGATTTGCGATATGAAGTCAATGGAGTATTGAACGAGTGGATCCGATGGATTTATGAAGTAGAATTAATTCTTTCTGAGTTCCATAATAATCAAAGGTTGTGGAAAAAATCAGTGTTAGAGGCAAATTCAAAGGAAGGTAATTAGTGCGGTTTAATTGCATTTTGGCCAATTAAAGCACGCCTGATACATGTGTAAGCCTAGATCTATGAACAAGTCAAAGTCAAACACTGTTTATTATGGTTAAAGAAAAATTAATCATTATTAAAGCATCTACAGAAGAATTCAAGAGCCGAAAAGTCAGCAATCATTGTCACGTTCAATTATTTTATGTTATTTTATGTTCTTTGAGATGTCTTTACCCTCTGTGTAATATTTTGTAATAATTCTTACTTCAGATAGTTAGAGAAACAATTTTATTAGTTTGACAGTTTTAGAGATCAACAATTGTTTCACAATGTATAAAAAGAGGAAAATTTACAGAGAAGGGGGGTTCTTTCAAGTATAGTAATGAAGTTGCAAGTCTTTATTTGCTTGTGTAGATAAAGTTAAAATCCCTTAAAAGAGCACTCCTATACTTGAAGTTTTCATCTTCCTTTGTAAGTTATAGATAATAGTTTCTGTATAAGGCAACATATTATCTTTAACTTCTCCAAGGGTTGTAGATAATAGTTTCTATGTCAAGCAACATATTGTGTATGATTAAGTTCTCATTTTCATAATTCTTCTTAGTGATGGATAGTAGGTTTTGTGTTAAGCAACATATTATCTTCAATATTTCTTCATTCATCATTTATATCTAGCAACAAATGGCATTCTAAGATTTTCTAGTCACATATGTATTAAGGGTTAAAGACCAAGTTTTTCAAGTCCTTCATTTAAGAATACAACAAACAATAAAGTGACAAATAAGTGACAACAAACAATAATCATTTATGTCTTAAGCATAATTTCTCCACTGCAGATAAATTGGTTTCCTAAGGTAGAGCATTAATTGGCACTATTGTCGAGGAGAGAAGACATGAACACTTTTCCTTGGGTTTTTCAATATTTTCCCTTGGTTGTTCAATGAGGAGGAAATACATGGCTATTTTGAATCAAAGCAATAACTCTGGCTTTAAGAAGACCCCATAGAAGATCAGACACTTCAAAACAGAAGGTTCAAGCCCTTTCAAATACTGAAAGGCTAGTTTCTAGGAGGGTTGTAAAGTCTAAGATCCCAATTACACCAATTCCTACATTATCTGCATCAGGAAGCAACTTATCTGAACATTCATCTGATAAAGAGTCATCTTTTTCATCATATTTATTTCAGGAAACTAACTATGAAGAGAAATCTTTAGAGTCTGTTACTTTACCTTCTATAATTATTTAACCTGAACCAATAGCCACATTCCCATCTCTGCACACTTCATTTAATTCTCAGTCAAGTTCCACATCTATTAGTAATCAAGGTTCAATAAACATGGCATTAGGTGCATTCTTGATGAATAGGTATGCACTCCTTCAACTACGAGAAACATAGCCTATCCAAGACAAGGGAAAGGCAAAGATAGAATCCTCTCAAAGTTAGGCATTGGAGGATATGTGTAATGTAATTAAAACTTTGTTAGGTAAGTTAAATAACTTATAGCTAGAAAATAAAAATTCTTAGAAACAAACATAGTATAATAAGAGCTTTAATCCCCAATACAAAATACAACCTTTGCAAATTTTGCAGAGAGGAAGAAAAGATCAAGATTAGATTCAAGCACCATTATATATAGAGGCAGATTCTGTTGATAAACAAGAGAATCTTGTAGATCAAATTTCTACATTATATGCAGTAGATGAAGATGAACTTGGTATCGAAGGAGAAGAGTATGAATATGATGAAAAATATGCCATTCATGATGAAAATAAAATTGATAAATAGTGGAAGCAATTCTCTAATTTTATGCAGGTTGAACTACATAAGAAATATGTCTTGAGACCGAGGAAGAGATCAAGAAATCAAGAAAATTAAAGTGAGCAGCAAGTTTCAACTTCCTCACTAAAAGCAGCTCCACAAGAATCTCAGTCTACAAAACAAGTGAATAAAGGAAAGCAACAACATAATGCAAATGGCAAGACACAGATATTTCAAGGTGAGCCTTCTCAAGATCAAATTGGAAAAATTACTTTGGAGAAACTTGTTTCAATTCTTCAAGTAATCCCAGTCATGGAAAAAGGTGAAGGGGAGAATGAAAGAATTGCTAAATAGGGTCACTTGTTTAGTATTACTAAGGAGTTGGAAAAGGTAAGAATTCAGGTTCCTCTTACAAAATTGACAAAAATACCTATTTATCAAAAGGAGATTGATGAGTTTGTTAATTTGAAAGAAAATGAGATTATAAATGACACTGTAAATCTGCATGAAGACAAACCAGTAGTGCTTTTTGGTCCACAAGTAGAGGAAGTAGACCATTCAAGACCTCCCTTTTATATTTCCTTATTGGTCCATGACTTCCTCTTACATAATTTTATGTTTGATTCGGCAGCTTCAAACAATCGTATGCCTTTGTTAGTAATGAAGCAATTAAATCTACAAGTTACCAAACCCTATAGGGACTTGTATTCTTTTGATTCAAATAAATTCAAGTCTCTTGGGGACATTAAGGATCCGGGAGTGTCACTTGCTCAAATTCCAGCTAGAAGCTTGGTCATGGATGTAGTAGTAACATATATCCCTGCTAGATTTGGAATGCTTCTATCTAGGTCATGGGGGGCTAAATTGGGTGGTGTTTTGAAACTAGATTTTGCATATGTTGTTATACCAGCTTTTGTTGGGGAAGAGAGGATATTGTACAAAAAAACTAGATTTGTAAATACAATTACAGAAAATGGAGCAGGTAATTCACTTGTATATAGCCAAGAGAAGGATGACTTTGCTTGCTTCATTCTGTGTGATAATGCAGAGATGGCTGAAGATAATCAAAAGTAGCTTGCTTCAACCAATGTAATTACAAACCTGCAAATTGGAGGATTGTGGAAATGCTTCTTTGATGGAGCTTATTCGAAGGAAGGAACATGTGCTTGTTTTCTGCTAGTTGCACCTGGAGGTAATATGTTCCCTTTTTCCTTTAAATTAGAGTTTGAGGCAATAAACAATGTGGCAGAATATGGCTCCTTGATTATTGCTCTACAAATAGCTAAACAGATGGGAGTGAATTTAATTGATGCTTTTGGAGATTCAGAGCTGATTATTAAGCAAATAAAAGATCATTTCCAAAAAAAGAACCCTAGGCTTAGGGCATACAGAAATGAGGTATGGGATTTGATTGAGAATTTTTTTGAAGCTTTTAACATTCAATTTACTCCAGGAAATGAGAATAGATTAGTAGATTCATTGGCCATGGTTGCTAGTACTTTCAAGCATCCTATTAATCCAAGACTAAGATATGAGGTAGGGATGATATAGAGACCCTTTTTTACTAATAATGTTAAAAATTGGCAAGCTTTTGAAGATGATCAACAGATTAAAGAATTTTTTACTATAGTTGAGGAGTTTCAAGGCACAAAACTTGATCGGGATAAAGAATAAACAACAGAAGTTGCAGAAAATAATGGTTTAAAAGATTCAATAGCTAATCAGAAGATTTTTCAATTGAAGGATAATATTTTGCCAAAGGGACTTGTTCCCCTTGAAAGGCTTTCTAACCCCAATGATGTGGTTGTTGACTCGGGGAAGGTTTCACAAGATGAACACATTCAGGATCACAACATTGGAACTTAGGAGAAGCTCAAAATGAATTGTTTTCTCAAGATTCACTGGCAGAATGGTTCCAGATTAAGCACTCAAATGCTAACCTAGTACCATTGGAAGATTGACTTCACCTGATGGATATCAATCATGTACATATGTAGGAACTTATACATAAATAAGCTCAGGTGTTGAGCATTTGGTTTCCAGTTGGATTTCTTTAGTTTAATCTTAGTTGATGAGTAAGGGTGACTTTCCAACTAGGTTGCAGAGGTTTCAGACTTTGGGAACGTTAAATTTTAGTTTCTCAAATTTCAAGGCTTTCACAGTTTTGGACTCCATGCCCAACTAAGGCTACTGATCTACGATTCTCAATATTTTTCTATCAAAGCACAAGCATCATATCACTATAGATATTGGCGTGGGTTCAGTGTACAAATTTTTACACAGTTAAGTTTGGCAAAGCAATGTATGACTCCATGCCTGAGGAGAAGACACTGATATGTGGTTCTTAGTGCTTCTCTGGCAAAAGCACTATCCCTAAGTGGAGCCAGATGTTGTGGCTTATATTGTGTTTAAGCTTATTTATAACTTTTATCATAATGTGTTGTCTAAAGATCATTGCAGGGGTTCAACCTTAATGAAGCTCCCTTAATTTCTTTACATCCGCAGAGTCCAAGGGAAATGAAGTATTTTGTTTATTATATATTGAAATTTCAAAAGAAATAAGTGTAAAAGAATTGGCCCTGGTGTAGCCAAGGTCACTATACGAACAAATCAAATCATTATATAAATGTTTATATGGATCCAGACCAAATATCTATATGTGTGTGTGTGTGTGTGTGTGTGTGTTAGTAATGCACTTAATTGCAATCACAAAAAATGTAATGGGCATTTATGTTATCACCATGGAATCATCGATTGCAATTTACAATGATGGGCTAGACCCGAAGAACTATATGTTGTATTTTATATGTCCCGATGGCTCCGCAAAGCGTCTTTGCATATGTGTTGGTTCCTTTGTTGATTGCGATAAGTGATGGAAAATCCAGACCCAAAAACATATGTGTTATGTTTTATAATGTCGGCGGGTTTGCGATATCACATAATGCTTTCTGTATATGTATGTGGTTATGCCGATTATGATTTGCGAAAGGCTGGACCCAATATGGTATATATTATGTTTAATTCTCCTGGTGTGTCTGTTATGTTTCATGTCATTAAGTTTTGTATTGATATATCAATTGAAGGCAACGATTGTAATTTGCGATACGAATTCAACAGAGTATCGAATGGGTGGATCTGATGGATTTATGAAGCAAAATTAATTCTTTTTGAGCTCCATAATAATTAAAGGTTACGGGAAAGATCATTTTTGGAGGAAAATTCAAGGTAAGGTAATTAGTGCAGTCCAAGTGTATTTTGGCCAATTAAAATGCGCTCGATATATGCGTAAGCCCAGATTTATGCACAAGTCAAAGTCAAACACTATTTATTATGGTTAAAGTAGATTAATCATTATTAAAGGATCTACAAAAGAATTCAAGAGCTGATTAGTAGAGCCGTAAAGCCAACAATCATGTCATGTTCAGTTATCTTCTGTTATTTTATGTTCTTTGAGATGTATTTACCCTCCGTGTAATATTTTGTAATAATTCTTACTAAAGATAGTTAGAGAAACAATTTTAGTAGTTTAATAGTTTCAGATATCAGCAACTGTTTCACAATGTATAAAAAGAGGAAAATTTAAAGAGAAAGGGGGTTCGAACTTTGGAGAACCTGGAGACTAAGCCACTATATTCCTGATATAGTTATTGATGAATGAAAGAATCAAAATTTTCCATGAATTGTTGGTTATAATTTTGTAACTTCTCTGTCATGTGTCATCTTATGTTTTCTTCTTTCAATTATAGTAATGAAGCTGCAGTTCTTTATTTGCTTATGTAGATGAACTTAAAATCCCTTAAAAGAGCACTTCTATACTTGAAGTTTTCATCTTCCTTTCTAAGTTATAGATAATAGTTTTTGTGTAAGGCAACATATTATCTTTAACTCCTCCAAGCGTCGCAGATAATAGTTTCTGAGTAAAGCAACATATTATCTATTATTCAATTCTCATTTTCATAATTATTCCAAGTCACGGATAGTAGGTTCTGTGTTAAGCAACATATTATCTTAAACTTCTCCTTCAATTTTTCTTCATTCATCATTTTTATCTAGCAACAAATGGAATTCTAAGATTTTCCGGTCACATATGTATTAAGGGTTAAAGACCAAGTTTTCCAGCTCCTTCATTTAAGAATACAACAAACAATAAAGTGAAAAATAAGTGACAATAAACAATAATCATTAACGTCTTAAGAAAAACTTCTCCAAAGCCACGAAATTGGTTTCTTAAGGTACAACATTAATTGGCACCATTTGTTAAGTTATGGTATGTTCTATGCTTATAACAATTTACTTCTTTTTCTTATTATATTCCGTAGATTAACAATCACATGTACATAAAGTAAAGTGTAGATAGAACATTAAACGATCGACAGAAAACAAGCCAAGACAAGAGACACAAGATGTGGCGGCTGGCCAGGGACAAACCCCACAATGTGTGGGGAAACCCTTTGATCAAATATTCTTTTATCTTCAATAATTCAGTAGAGAGAAATAGTACAATAAATCTGATTTATATCAATAGTAGCAAACCCTAGATCAACAACATCAGCATTAGTGGCTTCATCTTCAAAACTAGGGCAGACGATATCTCGTAAACATCCGTCGGGCTAGCTTGATTCCACCACCAAAAGTTTCAGCCTTCAAAGGAGGTTCAGATGAACCCACATCGTAGTTTTAATGAGGAGATATTCATGTACACGCAGGTCAAAGTTTGGATCTGTAGTTGGAGCTTTAGTTTCAGTAGCTTCCTTCAAATTAGGGCAATTGATATCTTGCAAACCATTTGTCGAATTGGCTTGATTCCACCACCACAAGTTGCAGCCCTCAGAGGAGGTTTATATGAACCTACATCGTAGTTTTGATGAGTTAATCTTTAGGTCCATGTAGGTCAATGTTTGGATCTGCAGTTGCAGCTTCAGTTTTAGCAGCTTCCAGCTTCACATGTGTGAGAGAGACCATTTTCTGTGCAGTAGAGAAGACGCTCTTTTCTTTGTAGTAGAGAGAGAAAGAGATGTGATGAGATGAGTGAGTCCAAATGAGGAAAATTCCTCCTGTACTTATACATAATGTTGGTGTTTGAATAGATTTTGACTGTTGGGCTTTTGCCTACATGAGTTGTAGGTTGGCTTGATAATAATTCCGTAATCAAAATAAATTCATATCTCCATGACTATTTATCAAAATCGGATGATCTTTGGATCAATCCTACACCTCATGATGAGAGGAATCTAATGGAAATATCATCAGCCATGAATAATATGACCCACATGAAGTTTGGCCGTCGTTCCCAATTTTAACACTCCCTCTCAACTAGGGAGAACTTCATCTGCAATCTATCATTGGTCACTACTATTCATCCATCAAATGCACTACCCTATACAACCTAACCCTTGCCCTACTCTACTCTATTCTTCCTGTTTTTCATTGTCTTGCTCTGCCTTGTACTTATTTGTACTACTCTACTCTGTTCTACTATGTTTTGTTCTGCTCTGCTTTTGTCTGAATTATGAAGAAGAAGAAATGATCGAGGATGTATCCTACTGACTTAAGGTCAGCCTCAGAGTATGTACCATTGTTCCTAGACTAGTCTCAACCAACTCGAAGTCAGCGTTGAGTACAACTCTTACCACTAGTCCCAGACTAGTATCATCCTCCACTGACTGAAAGTCAGTCTTAGAGTGTGTACCACTGGTCCCAAATTAGTCTCAACTGACTCAAAGTCAGTATCGCAGAATATACCACTCCTACTACTGGTCGTAGACCAATATCATTAATCCTAGATCAATTGACGTCATCATAGCGTAGCGAGTATGGTAGATACAACGATGCATCCATCGGTACTACTATGGTCCCTGACTTCATTTCCCTGATTATTGATCAGATGAGAGGTACTTCCCCTGATTCCCAGACTACATGGGTAGGATGTCTCGATAGGAGAACTTAATCAATCCCATCCTCACAAGAGAACACATCAATCCTACTACAATCGCCATGGAGAACACATCAATCCAGGCCACCATGGAGAACTCATCAATCTAGGCCTCACAGGAGAACACATCAATCCTACTACAATCGCCATGGAGAACACATCAATCCAAACCTCACAGGAGAACACATCAATCCAGGCCTCATAGGAGAGCACATCAATCCTGCTACAATCACCATGGAGAAGACATCAATCCAGGCCTCACAGGAGAACTAATCATCCTCCTACACAGGCGAGCAAATCATCCTGTTCTACAAGAGAGTGAATCATCTTGTCCCACAAGAGAGCGAAAAATCTTGTTCCACTGCACACCACCAGGGGTGGGTGAGCCACCCCATCGTCGTATGCTGCTCCAGTAAGAACCGAAATCCCTCAGAGCTCCTAGATCTCGATGTATGCAACATGCAGGGCCCTTGTACATGGGTTTCTTGACTACTCCAAGTTGTTTGGGAAAATCACAGCTTAGATATTTCCTCGGGGCTTTGGCAAGGTCTATCGACCTGTACATCTTCTTAGTGCGATGAAGCCACCTTGTTGACTGACTTACCATATCTCAAATGATGTATATCTACTAGAGAAATTAACGAATACGAGATTCCTTAATAATCGAATCTCACCTCTGGTTGTCACATAGGATCATGGTGGTATCCAATGTAAATCCAAACAGCTCACTGAAGAGATTTTGCAACCAGACTGCCTCACAGGAGGCCATGCTAGCACCAATATACTCTGCTTTAGTGATGCTCAAAGCCACCAACTTCTGCTTCCTACTCATCCTGGATATCGAAGCAGATCCCAAGGTGAAACAACACCCAGAAGTGCTCTTACGATCCACCACACTAACTTCCCAATTAGCATCAGTATATCCTAGTCTCACATCTTTGGTAGTGTATCTTAACCCATTAGTAATTGTGCCATGAAGATATCTCAGAAGATTCTTGGCATCAATCCAGTGAGGTTCAACCAGATATGAGCCCACAATGCTAACTACAAAACATATGTTTAGACGGAGGTTCACCAAGAACATCAAGGCAAATGAGTTTATGAAACTCAGAGGCATTTCCCAAATCCGGTCTGACATCACTAATGTATAACTTCTAAAAGTTAAGATCGTCGAGGTAATCATAGGCTTGTAGTCCATCATACTAAATCTTTCCAATATCTTTACCACATATTTTCCTTCAGATATGAAAATTTCTGTTGGCTTCTACAACACTTCAAGTCCTAAGAAGTAGTGCATTGCTCCTAGGTACTTCATTTCAAATTCAGAAGCCAACTCCCTCTTACATTTGTGAATGAGAGGGTCTGCACCTGTTAGGAAGAGGTCGTCCACGTACAACACCAATATGAGAGGTTTGTCATCTGCAACCTTTAAATAAAGGTTAGGATCAGCTTCACTCCTAGTGAATCCCAACTTCATGAAGTAGCTATCGATCCTCTCATACCATGCTCGAGGTGCTTGCTTCAGCCCATAGAGAGCTCTCTTCAGCCTGTAGACATGAAATTTTCAATCATAAATCTCAACTCCTTCATGTTGCTCCACGTAAACCTCTTCTTTGATCAAACCATGCAAGAATGTGGTCTTCACATCCATCTGATGTAGGTTCCATCCTTGTGAAGCCGCAAGGGCTATGATCAAGTAGATGGTCGTATATCTAGCAACCGGTGAAAATATCTCATCATAGTCTATAACTTCCTTATGGGAGAAACCACAGGCAACAAAACGAGCCTTATACTTTTCCGTACTTCTATCTGCTGCATCTTTATCTTGTAAAGCCATTTTGAAGTAACAATTGTCTTGTCCTGGGGTCTGGGAACTACTTCCTAGACATGATTCTCCATAATAGACTCATATTCTTTGGTCATAGCATCCTTCCATACTTGATGCTTGACAGAATCTGAGAATGTTGAAGGCTCATTTTGTATGATTGTGTTCATGATGGTCAGGTATCCCTAATACCTGTTAGGTTTCTTACTTTCATGGAAGGTTCCTCGAGGTGCAACATGTCCTTCAGCATCATCAAGTATCCCCCTAAGCCATGAAGGCCTCTTCCTAGAAGAGGAAGGCTCAGGTGGATAAATAGGATCCATGGGTTCCTCCACATTAGGCATTGTTACATCATCTACCCATAGAGACAACTTCCACAAGCGTATGGTTCTTCCTTTCCACCACACCATTCTGCTTAGGAGTATTTGGTGTAGTAGTCTCCCTCTTAATGTTAGCCTCAAATATGCCTGAGTGAACCAACTGTAATATATCAGAGGTCTCGCTATGGCTTTAGGGGAATGGTCCCCTTTTGAGATTTCCTTCGGCACATCCTGAACATACACCTTCTTTCTCTACTCAAAATTCGAGCATCCCCATCACCATTTGTCTTACATCGAGTAGATCTTTATAATGAAGGGGGGGTAAACCTCTGATGCCAAAGTTCAAACTGAAGAGTGTTTAATAAGACATGACACCTAGCGGACTTCCACCGACCTGATATATTAAACCAACTCGAAACCCAAGAGTGAGGGCATCTTTAACATTATTTTTCCATATATGTAGCTTGTCATTTCTGAAGGTTACCTTGTAGCCTTTGTCTTCCATTGTGGAGATGGACACCAGGTTCTTTTTGAGGTCAGGTACATATAATACATCCTATAGGTGGATTGTATTTCCTTGATTCAATTTGAGAGAGACATTTCCTACACCTCTTACGGGATATTTCATATCATCTCCAAGGAAAATTTCCAGATTTGTTTCTTTCTCTATCAGATTATGGAGAACTTCTTTGTAACCAGTAAAGTGCCTTGAGGAAACACTATCAATGAGCCAGATTCCCATTGAGTCCAAAGGAGCAAAGGTAGATAGAGTAGCTGGTAGATAATATTCATCCTGTTTATTGTTAACAGTGTTAGATTCATATCTAGAATTTCTAGCCTTCTTGAATGATTGTCCTCTTCCTTGATTCCCAGCTCTCCTCTTACCTTTTCTATTGAATTTTTCATTCCTTTGATTGCCATCAGAGGGACTTTGATCATCATCTTGGTGCGATTCCTTTATATGAGGGCACTCCCTTACACAGTGACCTGCTTTATCACAGATGTAACATCGTCCTTTTCTTCCACCCTTAGGACCAGCCTTTCCTTTTGATTTAGTCCCATAATTATTTATTTTCTTAGTATGAGAAGAAAAGGCAGTAGGAGGACCTTTAGGTATGTGTGTTTCTTGCTCTTCTACCCTTGTTTCTTCTTAGATGCATCTAGCCATTAATTTCTCAAAACCAAGAATTACATTATTGTTTAGAAGAGTAGTCCTAAACACATACCATTCGAATGGTAATCCTCCAAGACTCGTGAGTGTTATTTCCCTATCAGCAATAGTCTCCCCAATAGATAGGAGATCGTTCCTGATCTCAGTGATTCTTAAGAAGTATGCTTCCATACTTTCATCTTTACCCTTCTTAATTTCCTTCAGAGTATTTCTAAGAAACAAAACTTGATTTGCATCATTAACTTTAAATAAACTCATCGGTCTATCGTAGATTTCCTTGGAGGTGTTCAGGTCAGAAATGTAGGCCACCAAGCGCTTGTCGATAGAGTCCACAATGATATTCTTTAATTTGACTTCTCTGGTTTTCCATTTGTTCCTGGTAGCAGCAGATGCATTTGATGGAGGTTCAACATTATTGCCTCTTACATGGTCCAACACTCCTTGATCTTCTAGGGTTAGATCGATAGACATATTCCATCCATGATAGTCAGCATTCTCACGGAGCTTGTCTTCGACAAGAAAGAGTTTGAGGACCCTGTAGTTCTTTTAGGATAGCCTTGCCAATATTCTCTTCGGTGATTGATCTCGCTCTTGCTTGGGCTTTGTCTTCACCTCAGCTTTGATACCATGTTAGGTTATGGTATGTTCTGTGTTTACAGAACTTTACCTCTTTTTCTTATTATATTCCACAGCTTAGCAATCACATGTACATAAAGTAAAGTGCAGAAAGAACATTAAACGATCGACAAAAAACAAGCCAAGACAAGAGACACAAGATGTGGAGGCTAGCCAGGGACAAACCCCACAATGTGTGGGGAAACCCTTTGATCAAATATTCTTTTATATTCAATAATTCAGCATATAGAAATAGTACAATAAATCTTATTTATATCAACAGTAGAGAAACCTAGATCAGTAGCATCAACATTAGTGGCTTCATCATCAAAACTAGGGTAGTCGATATCCCGCAAACTGTCTGTCGGGTTGGCTTGATTCCACCACCAAAAGTTTCAGCCTTCAGAGGAGGCTTAGATGAACCTACAATGCAGTTTTGATGAGGAAATATTTATATCGATGCAGGTCAAAGTTTGGATCTGCAGTTTCAGCATCTTCCTTCAAACTATGGCAGTTGATATCTTGCAAATCGTCCATCGGATCGGCTTGATTCCCCCAGCAAAAGTTGCAGCCCTTAGAGGGGTTCAGATGAACCTACAACATAGTTTTGAGGAGGAGATATTTAGGTCCATGCAGGTCAAAGTTTGGATCTGTAGTAGCAGCTTTAGTTTTAGCAGCTTCCGGCTTCACATGTGTGAGAGAGATACCCTTTTCTGCGTAGTAGAGAAGAGACTCTTTTCTGCATAGTAGAGAGAGAGAGATGTCATGAAATGAGTGAGTCCAAATGAGGAAAATTCCTCCTATATTTATACACAATTTTGGTGCTTGAATAGATGTCACTGTTGGGCTTCTGAGCCTACATGAGTTGTAGGTCAGCTTGATAATAATGCCATAATCAAAATAAATTCATATCTCCATGAATACTTATCGGAATCAGATGATCTTTAGATCAATCCTACACCTCTGGACAAGAGGAATCTAATGAAAATATTATTAGCCATGAATAGGATTACCCACATGAATTTTGGCCCTAGTGTCCAATTTCAACACTGTTGGTGGGGAGAGAAGACAAGAGCACTTTTCCCTGGGTTTTTCAATATTTTCCTCAGGTTGTTCAGTGAGGAGGATATACTTAGATTTTTTGAATCAAAGTAATAACTATGGCTTCAAGAAGACCCCATACAAGATCAGACACTTCAAAACAGAAGGTTCAAGCCCTTTCATATCCTGGAAGTCTAGCTTCTAGGAGGGTTGGAAAGTCTAAGATCCCAATTACACCAATTCCTACATTGTCTGCATCAGCCTGCAACTTATCCAAACATTCATCTAATAACGAGTCAGCATTTTCATCATCTTTATTTCAAGAACCTAACTATCAAGAGAAATATTTAGAGTCCATTACTTTACCTTCTATAATTATTCAACTTTAACCAATAACCACATTACTACCTCTTAACACTCCATTTACTTCTAAGTCAGGTTCCACTTATGTTGGTAACCAAAGTTCAATAAACATGGCAGTACCTACATTCTTGATGAATAGGTATACACCCCTTCAACTACCACAACCATTTAAGCAAATGCCACAGGATTACCTCACAACTCTTTGTCGTTTTACAGGGGAAGATGAACAAGTAGTAGAGAATCATGTATCAATATTTTTCAATCTTGCTGATAGCCTAAACGTTGAACATTTAGATGTTATTCTAATACTTTTTGTTCAGTCCTTGAATGAATAAGCAAGGAAATGTTTTAAAGGACTTCCTAATAATTCTATTCCTTCTTGGGAAGAGATGGAATGTTTATTCATCCAGAAATGTGGAGAAAAATGAGACCATGGGTATTCATTAACAGATTTTAATGCCATAAAGAAGAAGTCTAATGAAACTGTGGTAGAATCTGTTAGAAGGTTTAACTAATTGTATAATAATCTTCCAGTGGAGATTAAGCCTCCTCTTGCCGGTGCAAAAATAACTTTTGTAGGGGCTTTTGAATCAAATTTTGGATTCACATTAAGGGAAAGAAGATATCCAACCCTTGATCAGATCCAAACAGATGCATTAGATATAGAAGAAAATCTGGTGGTTGCAGGAAAAGCAGCAGAAACATAGTCTATCCAAGACAAGGGAAAGGCAAAGATAGAATCCTCTCAAAGTCAAGCATTTGAGGATATGTGTAATGTAATTAAAAATTTGTTAGTTAAGTTAAATCAGTTAGAGTTAGAAAATAAAAATTCTCAAAAAAAAACACATTATAATAAAAACATTAATCCCAAATACAATGGACAACCTTTGCAAATTTTGCAGAGAGGAAGAAAAGATAAAGATCAAATTCAAGTACCATTATATATAGAGGCAGATCTTGTTGAAAAACAAGAGCATCCTGAAGGTCAAATTTCTACATTATATGCAGTAGATGAAGACGAACTTAGTATCAAAGTAGAAGAGTATGAATATGATGAAACATATGCCATTCTTAATGAAAATAAAATTCATGAATATTGAAAGCAATTCTCCAATTTTATGCAGGCTGAACTACATAAGAAATTTGACTTGAGATCGAGGAAGAGATCAAGAAACCAAGAAAAAGAAAGTGAGTAGCAAGTTTCAATTTCCTCACAAAAGGCGACTCCACAGGAATCTGATTCTGTAAAACAAGTGAATAAAGGAAAGCAACAATAGAATTCAAATGGCAAGACACAGATACTTCAAGGTGAGTCTTCTCAATATCAAACTGGAAAAATTCCTTTGGAAAAACTTATTTCAATTCCTCAAGTAATCCCAGTCATGAAAAAAGGTGAAGAGGAGAATGAAAGGGATGCTAAACAAGGTCACTTGTTTAGTCTTACTAAGGAGTTGGAAAATGTGAGAATTCAGGTTCCTCTCAAAAATTTGACAAAAATATCTATTTATCAAAAGGCGATTGCCGAGTTTCTTAATTTGAAAGAAAATGAGATTATAAATGACACTATAAATCTGCAGGAAGACAAACTAGTAGTGGTTTTTGGTCCACATGTAGAGGAAGTAGACCCTTCAATACCTACTTTTTATATTTCCTTATTGGTCCATTATTTCCTCTTACATAATTTTATGTTTGATTAGGGAGCTTCACCCAATATTATGTCTTTGTTAGTAATGAAGCAACTAAATCTACAAGTTACCAAACCCTATAGGGACTTGTATTCTTTTGATTCAAATAAAGTCAAGTGTCTTAGGGTCATTAAGGATCTAACGGTGTCACTTGCTCAAATTCCAGCTAGAAGCTTGGTCATGGATGCAGTAGTAACAAATATCCCTGCTAGATTTGGAATGCTTCTATCTAGGCCTTGGGGGGCTAAATTGGGTGGTGTTTTGAAACTAGATTTTACATATGTTCTTATACCGACTTTTCGTGGGGAAGAGAGGAGATTGTATAGAAAAACTAGATTTGTAAAATCAATTGCAGAAATTGGAACAGGTAATTCACCTATATATAACCAGGAGAAGGATAACTTTGCTTGTTTCATGCTGGATGATAATGCAGAGCTGGCTGAAGATAATCAGAATCAGCTTGCTTCAACCAATGTAATTACAGAGCTACAAACTGGAGGAGTGTGAAATGCTTCTTTGATGGAGCTTACTCCAAGAAAGGAATGGGTGGTGGTTTTCTTCTAGTTGCGCTTGGAGGTAATATGTTCCCTTATTCCTTTAAATTAGATTTCAAGGCAACAAACTTTGTGGTGGAATATGAGTCCTTGATTATTGTTGTACAAACAGCTAAACAGATGGGAGTCAAGTCAAATTATGCTTTTGGAGATTCAGAGTTGGTTATTAAGCAAATAAAAGATCATTTCCAAACTGTTAGGTTCCTATACCAATAGGAGTCATAATTTTGAATGACTAAGATTAAACCTGTAATATGTAGATACCTTTTCTTACTGCAAATGTTTTCCATATTCAAAAAATTAAAAAATGTTAAGAGGGTATGTCTTAAAAGAAAAATCAAAGGACAAAAACTATAAAAATGTCAAAAAAGATAAAATATGAACCCTAAAGAAAGAAACAACCAAGAAAGTGTGCAAGCCAAAATGCCACTACTATTTAATTTTTGTGCAAAATAAATGATTGTGTGCATTTTGTAACCTATTCCGCAATCCATGAGAATCAAAATGTTTAAAAGTGGCTATTTCACGTTTCAATTTCATGTTTATAGATAGAGAAATAAAATTTGACGAAACATTGTAATCTTGGCAGATAAGTATATTAGGTAGAGTAAATAGAAAGGAGATCAAATGTTCAATCTAAACCCTTGGATGTAATAATGTTAGACTTAGTTAGATTATTATTGTAAAATAAAAGAAAAATATTTTGATAATGGTTTGCCTGCTTAAGTGTACCCTAATAAAGAGAAGTAAAAATGTAAGGATGAGTAAATGGGTAAGTACTAGAAATGTTGCAGAATTGTGATGATTGTTAGAAAAAAGCGTATTTATCACCCTCATCATGAAAATTCTAAGTATGAATGAGAAAATGGGCATGCATTAAGCTTACAAGGTCAACTAACTTATTTCCCCATTAATTTCACCCTTAATTTTACTAATTTCCCAGAAGCAAAGTCTCAAGTACCCAAAACCTTAAGTCAAAGAGGCTCAGAGCATTTCTTTGACTTCTGGAGGGACCAGACCCTCAGCCTAATAACTTATAGGTCCTAAGTACTAAAAACCACCCACAAACATTACCCCCATTCACTCTCCCTTATTTTCCCAAACAAATCCCTTTTCCTAAGGTAAGACACCATTTTTCCTAAGGAAAAGCCATTACTCCCAAGTAAACCCCTTTTCCTAAGAAAACCCACAAAAATAACACTAAGCATAAGTTATAATGTCTTTATACAAAGCCAATGAATTATAAATGTACATTGTACTTAGCACTAAATCCATTTACCACTTTCATGCATATTAACTTCTAATTTTAATTATATTTATTAATTTTCAAAATTTGCCTTTTTCCCGTATATATTTAAATCCCATTAATATTCAATATCCCTAGCCCAGTTTAAATATAAACTATACTTATACCCTAAAACCACCTTAATCCATCATTTATTTAAAACCATTGTGCTTAAACATTAGTCGGGCCCCTCCATTACCCTCTGCACAACTCCCAAGCCAAATCATCCTGTGATCACCTCCCCTTTGATCCAACAATTATTAACCATATCGAGTGGGCCCAATGTCTGAATGTTACCTGCCCAATATGAGTGGTTTTAGGCCAAGCCCCCTTTCTATGTGTCGCTCAGTCTATGGAATTGGGCGGCCTCCCCCATAACCACCCAACACTCATAAGTGGTGTGAAATAAACTCCATACCACCTCCCACTACATGACAAACAATCTATTGTTCACTTTGCACCAAAACTCAAACAAATCAAACGTTTACCCGCATAAACACAAAAACCCCAGTTTCACTCATTTTTGCCTGTTTCTGTAGTAAAACCCTGTGTAACCCTTTTGTGCCACCTAAAGCCTCTGCTAACCAATTCAAGCATGGTTTACCTCACGAAATCATTCTAGACTCACTGCATAGACCTATAAACCTTGATAAAGCCATTAATGACCCTCGTTGTCAACCCAACTTTTTCCTGATAATTTGTCTTATTTTACAGGCGATCAAAAGACTATAGCCTTTGATAAAAAGTCTTAATACTAGTCATAAGACCTATTTACTTTGAGATTTTTATCATGTCTATTCAAATAGATATGGAAAATAAACATACAGTTAAAAGACAAGTAGAGGAAACAAGAAATTAAATGATTTACTGTTGAAATAGACAGTAAAAACCTAAAATATACATTAAAGGTAAAAGGACATAGTAAAGAATAGTCAAAGTGTATTAAGGCTAAAGAGTATCAGATTGAAGAACAAGTCAAGTAAAATAGCTATCATGAAGACAAACAATAGGGAAGACAACTACAAAGCATACAAATTTATGTCAAAGTGAAGACAGATGGAAAAACAGAGTGGTAAAAGTAAACATGGATGCAGTAAGGGTTAAATAGAGATGAAAACACTTTCACCAGCAACAATGAAGTCTATCTAAAGTAAAAGTGAAAAATAGTTAAAAGAAATTTAAGGTTAAAAGATGAAATCAGTGCAGAAATGGTACATTCTTTTGAAATTTCCTATTTAAGTCATAGTTTTGCAGAATCTATTGTGTCCAATCCAAGAAGTATTTTAAGAAAATGAAGGAGGTTTGTGTTACTAAAAGGCTAATATACAAAAACATATCTCACTTTTTAAACAAGTATTACCAAAAGGGAGATAAGTGCATGTCTTCACAGCCTATCTTTCGGACTGTGCAAAGTCTTGTTTTTTACATCTTTTTGCAGAGAATATTGTGAACAGTTGGAGCTGAATTTTGGGAAACGGAGAGAGGTTTATCTCAAAAACATACTTATCTAAAACAATTCTTTCAATTTTTACATATCTATCACGGATTGAGATATAAAAATGTATCAATGGACCCTAATCTTGCAGAATTGTTGTAGTGGAATGCACAAAGAAAGGATGCAGTTAGTGACTGGGATGCCTCATCATCAATAAAGAGTTGCTACCAAATTGGACATTCTCCTCTTTGTCACCATAAATCCATAAAAATAGTGCCAAATAGATTCATTAGTTTTGAATGTCCTTTATTTAAGTTCAATTAATGTAAAACAATTTGAGATAATTGTAAAACCAATGTTGATATTTTTTCAAGATATTTTAGTTTAGAATTTGTATAAATACTTCTTCATTTGAAGTATTTTGGTGTGGATTCTAAGACATTTCTATAGACATCTTCTTGTCAAGTTAAGGATCCATTGTAATCAAGACTGGATTGGCTTTCTGCATCATAAAATAAAACTAAATACATTTCATAGGATTCTTGTGCACAAAGGAATTAAATAAGTATTATCTCCTCATGTTTATTAATATTTTCTCTTCATGTTTATAAATATTCACATGTTTCTCTATGAAATTCTAAGTGATAACATAGTGGAGACTCCATTGGGGAGAACTAATATTTTCTTCAAAATCGTTTTAAAGGTTTAGATCTGATCTATGATGGTGGATAGTGATCAAACACACAATGGTTGAAATCATCCACCTGGCGACTCCAAATCAATTCTGCAATCAAGACTCCACTAAAGGAATGAACCTGAAAGAACTATGTGAAAAGATCGGGCTTTTAACTTGGATTGTTATACAAGACATTATGTTCTTTCTCATTAATCAATTTTTTCAATGGATATTGTATTTTAGAGAAGATTTTAGATTAATTTTTTATTATTTCCCTTTGAAAATTGTAGATATAAAGTCTCCTTACACATTTGAGCACCATTCTTCTAAGTCTTACGAAGATCATTTTCCAATTGAGGAGCATCAAAAAATTAATACTAATCATACAACCCCTATACATATTCCAATACCTCATAAATTTCCTGATAGATATAAGCCACTCATCTTACCTCATACACTCCATGCTTTCCCTAACAATTATTACAAGTATCTCCCTAGGTTTGATGGAGAGAGTGGTATCACTATACAAAAACATATTCATGGTTTTGAGAATTATCTAGACTTATTTGAAACTGATGAAGATGATGTTATTATCAGGCTTTTTTCTCTTTCTTTGTAAAGTAGAGTAAAGAGTTTGTTCAAGAATTTACCAATTACAAGCATCTCAAATTTCCAACAGTTTGTCAAAATTTCTCTTGATAGATGGATAATCAAAGTCAATCTTCTTATGATCATAGAAGAATATAATTAATTAAGAAGATAGCCAGATGAAACAATACAACATTTTTCAGATAGATTTAATCAATCCTATTATTCAATTCCATCAAATATAAGACCTCACCCCGATTCATCTCTTTTACATTACCCAAGAGCATTTGATCCAGAAATAGAATTTCAGCTAAGAGAAAGAAACCCCTCAACATTAGAATAGATGCAAAACATGGTAGTAGATGTTGAAGTAAATCTACAAATTAGAAGAGAAAAGTTGAAAGCAAAAGTAGAGGAAAACAACATTGCAGAGGAAAAGCTCAACATTTTGATGAAGAAAACAGAGGAAATGATGCAGAAGATCACCATGAAAGATGAATTTTTTTCTCAAAATCACCATGACACATTTATTTCACAAAAAAAGAGGTTGATAGCCATGAGCAAATTCCTGCCAATTCCAACTACCATAGATCATAAGATAGATTTATGGAGAAATATGTGGAGAAGCAATCTGCTGATCTAATGTGTATATTTGATGACATTACTTCTTTTAATGATTTATCTAAATATGATCAGTATGATGATAAGTATGTTCTTCAAATCCAATCTAACTTTACAAAGAAATCAAAATCTAGTTAGGGGAAATACGAAATTCAGTTTTAGTAGCTTTAAAATAGTGATCGTTTTATCCATATCAGTTATGAAAGTGAAGAAGAAAGTCCAGAAAATTTGGAAATAAGTGAAGCTTCTTTGCCTCTTTGTTTTGAATCATTTTAGTTTTTAAAGGAAATGTGGTATAAAATTTATAAAGAAAAGGAGGAGCAACTTGTAGAAATCTATGAAGTTCCATTTGAACCTATATGTAATAATTTGCAACAATTCTTTCAAGTTCTTAATGATCTAAGAGCTAATAGTTTGGATAGTGAATGCAATCAGAATTTTTCTTCATTATCTAAAAATTAGATTCAGGATCAAGATGTTAAAGGTTTCATCAGTCAAACATTTCAATTAGAAGAAATATCATCGCAAAGGTTGTTCAAAACTATGGAGGGTGTTAAACATAAAAGTGACATTTCAGTTTCGTGGCTTGGAGGCCATCCACAACAAATGTACAGTTGCTTAAATCAGTTCAAAATTAGTGTGTATATTTTAGAAGATCCTTATGTACAGTTTCTAGAGTCAACAAAAAAAATCAAGTATTTCCTTATCTTCTCATTTGTTGACAAGCTTATAATTGGCTTTAGAATCTCGGTTTTAATCACAAACAAGCACAAGCAACAAAATTCGCCAATGTATATGACGCTTGAATGGTTGTGTTGGCTGTTTCATTTTACATACCAGTAGTCTGAAATTTGTTTAGAGTAAGTAGGTAGAATTTCATTTTGAATAAATTTAGTTTTTAGCAGCAAGTTTATGTTAGATCAGATTTCAGTTTGTAGAAAAGAGTGTATTTTTAGTTCAAAAATTTTAGTCACAAAGATTATACAACAAAGCTTATACATGTGCAATATTGTCCCAATGAATCAGGCTACTAGTCAACGATGTTCTTGACATTTGACAAGGAAATGTCATCCCCAAGTGGAGCCACTATTAGGTTCCTATACCAATAGGCGTCATAATTTTGAATGACTCAGATTAAACTTGTAATATGTACATACCTTTGCTTACTGCAAATGTTTTCTATATTAAAAATATTTAAAAAATGTAAAGAGGGTATGTCCTAAAACAAAAATCAAATAAAAATGGAATAAAAAGGTCAAAAAAGATGAAAATATGAACCCGAAAGAAAGAAAAGACCAGGAAAGTGTGCAAGAAAAAATGCCACTACTATTTAATTTTTGTGAAAAATAAATGATTGTGTGTCGTTTGTAAGTTATGCTACAATTTATGAGAGTCCAAATGTTTAAACTTGGCTATTTCATGTTTCAATTTCATGTTTATAGGTAGAGAAATAAAATCTGACCAAACAATGTAATCTTGGCAGATAAGTAGATTAGGTAGAGTAAATAAAAAGGAGCTCAAATGTTTAATCTAAGCCCTTGGATGTAATAAGGTTATACTTAGTTAAATTACTATTGTAAAATAAAAGAAATTTTTTTTGATAAGGTTTTACCAGCTTAAGTGCACCCTAATAAACAAAAGTAAAAATTGTAGGATGAGTAGATGGGTAAGTAGTAGAAAGGTTGTAGAATTGTGATGATTGTTAGACAAAAGCATATTTATCACCCTCATCATGAAAATTCCAAGTATGAATGAGCAATTGGGCATGAATTAAGCTTACAAAGTCAATTCATTAATTTCCCCATTCATTTCACCTTTAATTTTACTAATTTTCCATAAGCAAAGTCTTAAGTACCCAAAATCTTAAGTCAAATGGGCTCAGAGCATTTCTCTGACTTCATGAGGGACCGGACCCTTGGCCCAATGACTTATAGGTAATAAGTCCTAAAATTCCCCCCAAAAACATTACCCCCCTTCACTCTCCCTTACTTTCCCAAACAAATCCCTTTTCCTAAGCTAAAACACCATTTCTCCTAAGGAAAAGACATTACCCCCAAGTAAACCCCTTTTCCTAAGAAAACCCACAAAAATAACACGAAGCCTAAGTTATAATGTGTTTATACAAAACCAATGAATTATAAATGTACATTAGATTTAGTGCTAAATCCATTTACCACTTTCGTTCATATTAACTTCTAATTTTAATTATATTCATTATTTCCCGAAATTTCCTTTCTTTCCTTATATATTTAACTCCCTTTAATATTCAATATCCCTAGCCAGTTTAAATATAAACTATACTTATCCCCTAACCCTGCCTTAATCCATCATTTAATTAAAACCACCGTGAGCAAACATTAGTCGGGCCCATCCATTACCCTCCACACAACTCCTAAACCCAATCACTGTGTGATCACATCCTTGTTGATCTGAGAGTTATTAACCATATCGGGCGGGCCTGGTGTCCGAATGATACCCACCCGATATGAGTGGTTTTAGGCCGAGCCCCCTTGCTACATGTCATCCAATCTATGAAATAGGATGGCCTCCCCAAAACCACCCAACACACATAAGTGGTGCAAAATAAACTGCATACTACCACCTGCTACACAAAAAACCATCTATTGTTCACTTCGTGCCAAAATTCAAACAAATCAAACGTGTGCCCACATAAACACGAAGACCCCAGTTTCACTCGTTTTCACTTGTTTGTGTAGTAAAACCTGTGTAACCCTTCTACACCACCTGAAGCCTCTTCTAACCAATTCAAGCATGGCTTACCTCCTAAAATTATTTTGGACTCACTCCGTACACCTATAAAGCTTGATAAAGCCATTAATGACCCTCGCTGTCAACCCAACATTTTCCAGATAGTTTTTATTTTATTTTATAGGAAATCAAAAGACCACATCCTTGGATAAACAGTCTTAATACTAGTCATAAGACCTATTTACTCTGAGATTGTTATCAAGTCTATTCAAATAGAGATGGAAAATAAACATACAATTAAAAGACAACTATAGGAAACAAGAAATTAAATGAGTTAATGCTGAAATAGATAGTAAAAACCTAAAATATACATTGACGGTAAAAGGACAGAGTAAAGAATAGTCAAAGTGCATCAAGGTTAAGGATTATCAAATTTAAGAGAAAGTCAAGTAAAGCAGCTAGCATGAAGACAAATAGTAGGGAAGACAGCTACAAAGCATACAGATTCGTGTCAAAGTAAAGATAGATGAAAAAATAGAGTGTAAAAATAAACAATAAAAGTAAACATAGAGATGAAAACACTTTCACTAGCAATAGTGAAGTTTATCCAAAGTAAAAGTGAAAAACAGTTAAAAGAAATTTATGGTTAAAAGATGAAATCAGAGCAGAAATGGTACGTTCGTCAGAAATTTCCTGTTTAAGTCATAGTTTTGCATAAACTATTGTGTCCAATCCGAGAAGTATTTTAAGAAACTGAAGTACTTTTGTGTTCCTAATAGGCTAATATAAAAAAAAATTCTCACTTTTTACACAATTATTACCAAAAGGGAGATAGGTGCATGTCTTCACAACCTATTTTTTGGACTGTGCAAAGTCCTATTTTTTACATCTTTTTGTAGAGAATATTATGAACAGCTAGAGCTAAATTTTGGGAAACAGAGAGAGGTTTATCTCAAAAGGATGCTTATCTAAAATAACCTCTTTCAAGTTTTACATATATATCATGGATTGAGATATAAAAAGGTATCAATGGACCCTAATCTTGCAGAACTGCTAGAGCATAATGCACAAAGAAACGATGTAGTTAGTGACTGGGATGCCTCATCATCAATTAAGAGTTGCTATCGACTGGGATGCCTCATCATCAATTAAGAGTTGCTATCGAGTTCAACTTTCTTGCCTTTGTCACCATAAATCCATAAAAATAGTGCCAAATAGATTCATTAGTTTTGAATTTCCTTTATTTAAGTTCTATTAATGTAAAACAGTTTGAGATATTTTTAAAACCAATGTTGATATTTTTCAAGATATTTCAGTGTAGAATTTGTATAAATACTTCTTCATTTGAAGTATTTTGGTGTGGATTCAAAGACATTTCTATAGACATTTTCTTCTCAAGTTAAGGAGCTATTTAATTAAGACTTGTTTGGCTTGTTGGGTCATGAAATAAAGCTAAAGACATTTCATAGGATTCTTTTGCACAGTGGAAATCAAATAAGTATTATCTCTTCATGTTTATCACTGTTTTCTCTTCATGTTTATAAATATTCACATGTTTCTCTATGAAATATGAATGGTAAACAAGGAATGACATTTTAGAATTAGCTTTAATGCTCTCTGTATTGACTTTTTACATTCTTAATGTTTTCTGCTAAACTATCTTAATCTGGGAATTCTTAATTGCTCCCTTACTTCCATAGTTTCCCCCTTAGGTCTGTAGTAAAGGATTCTTAGTTGCCTTTTGTTCATGATCACTTCCTGCTCTTCATCTTCATCCCGGTCTGAGGATTTTTCATTGTCCTTTCACCCTGGTTAGTATTACCTCATCCATTGAAACCTGAAGATTTGCCTTTGGCTTCACTAGCCTTCCCTATGAACTCTTCCTTTAGTGATTGATCTAATCCAATTGAGCCATCCTTTGACTGACTCCATAGCCCAATGGCTTTAAGGCCTTGCTCTGTCCATCTGTTCCCAGAATTCCATCACCCAACAAATTCAAAACCTTATGAGCACTAAGAACTAGCCAAAAATCCCACCAAAACAAAGTTAAATTATAAAGAGAAAGCCCTCTCTAGACTTAGGTTGGCTAGAACCCGAGTCTAAAAGATTAGGTTTGTGGTTAGCTCGGAAATTTCTTTCTTTAACCTTGAGAAAATTCTGAGTGATAACACAAACAAAGAACCCTAGGCTTAGTGCATAAAAAAATGAGGTATGGGATTTGATTGAGAATTTTTTTGAAGCTTTTAACATTCAATTTATTCCAAGAAATGAGAATATATTATCAAATTCATTAGTTGTGGTTGCTAGTACTTTTAATCCTCCTATTAATCCAAGACTAAGATATGAGGTAGGAATGAGACAAAGACCCTTTGTTCCTGATAATGTTAAAAATTGGCAAGATTTTGAAGATGATCAGCAGATTAAAGAATTTTTTACTATAGTCGAGGAGTTTGAGGGCACATAAATTGATCAGGATAAAGAAAAACAATAGAAGTTTCAAAAAACAGTGGTTTAAAAGATTCAATAGCTAATCAGAATATTTTTGAACTGAAGGATAATATTTTTCCAAAGGGACTCGTTCCCCCTGAAAGGCTTTCTAACTGCAATGATGTGGTTGTTGACTCAGGGAAGCTTTCACAGGATGAACACATTTAGTATCACAACATTGGAACTCAGGAGAAACTCAGAATGAATTGTTTTCTCAAGATTCACTCGCAAAATGGTTCTATATTAAGCACTCAAATGCTAAACTGGTACCATTTGAAGATTGACTTCACCTGGTGGAGATCAATCATGTACATATGTAGGAACTTGTACATAAATAAGCTCAGGTGTTGAGCATTTGGTTTCTAGTTGCAGTTCTTTAGTTTAATCTTAGTTGATGAAAGAGTGTGACTTTCCAATTGGTTTGCAGAGGTTTCAGACTTCAGGAATGTTAAATTTTAGTTTTTCAAATTTCGGGGCTTTCATAGTTTTGGACTCCATCCCCAACTAAGGCTATTGATCTACGATTCTCAATATTTTTCTATGAAAGCATAGGCATCCTATGACTACAGATATTTGCAATGGTTCACTGTACAATTTTTTACACAGCTAAGTTTGGCGAAGCAATGTATGACTCCATGCCTAAGCAGAAGGCAATGATCTGTGGTTCTTAGTGCTTATGTGGCAAAAGCATTATCCCTAGGTGGAGCCAAATGTTGTAGGTTATATTGTGTTTAAGCTTATTTATAACTTTTATCACAATCCGTGGTCTACAAATCACTATAGGGGTTCAACCCTAATGAAGCTCCCTTATTTTCTTTACATCCGCAGAGTCTAAGGAAAATGAAGTATTTTATTTATTATATATTGAAATTGCAAAAGAAAGAAGTGTAAAATAATCGACCCCAGTGTAGCCAAAGTCGTTATATGAACAAATCAAATTGCTATATAAATGGTTATATATATATATATATATATATATATATATATATATATTATATATATTTATATAGATATATATTATATATATTTGTGTGTGTGTGTGTGTGTGTGCGTGTTAGCGATGCAGTTAATTGCAATCGAAAAATATGTAATGGTAATTTATGTTATCACCATGGAATCACTAATTGTGATTTGCAATGATGGGTCGGAGCCAGAGAACTATATGTTTCATTTTATAAGTCCTGGTGAGTCTGCAAAGCATCCTTGCATATGTGTTGGTTCCTTTGTCAATTGCGACAAGTGATGGAAAATGCAAACCCGAAAATATATGCGTTACGCTTTATAATGCAGACAGGTCCACGATATCGCATAAAATTTTATGTATATGCATATGGTTATGCCAATAATTATTTGCAATAGGCCAAACCCAATATGGTATATATTATGTTTAACTCTTTCGGTGTGTCCGTTATGTCGCATGTCATTAAGTTTTGTATTGATATATCAATTGAAGGCACCGATTTCAATTTGCGATATGAAGTCAATGGAGTATTGAATGAGAAGATCTGATGGATTTATGAAGTAGAACTAATTCTTTTTGAGTTCCATAATAATCAAAGGTTGTGGGAAAAATCAGTGTTAGAGGCAAATTCAAAGGAAGGTAATTAGTGCGGTTCAATTGCGTTTTGGCCAATTAAAGCACACCTGATACATGTGCAAGCCCAAATTTATGCACAAGTCAAAGTCAAACATTATTTATTACGGTTAAAGCAGATTAATCATTATTAAACCATCTACAGAAGAATTCGAGAGCCAATTAATAGAGTCAAAAAGCCAACAGCCATTGTCTTGTTCAATTATTTTCTGTTATTTTATGTTCTTTGAGATGTCTTTACCCTTTGCGCAATATTTTGTAATAATTTTTACTTTAGATAGTTAGAGAAAAAAATTTAGTAGTTTGATAGTTTCACAGATCAACAACTATTTCACAATGCATAAAAAGAGGAAAATTTACAGAGAAGGGGGGTTCAAATTTTGGAGGACCTGGAGATTAAGGCTCCGTATTACGGATATAGTTGTTGATTAATGAAAGAATCAGAAGTTTCCATGAATTGTTGGGTATAATTTTGTAACTTCTCTGTCATGTGTCATCTTATGTTTTCTTCTTTCAAGTGTAGTAATGAAGCTACATGTATTTACTTGCTTGTGTAGATAAAGTTAAAATCCCTTAAAAGAGCACTCCTATACTTGAAGTTTTCATCTTCCTTTCTTAGTTATAGATAATACTTTTTGTGTAAGGCAACATATTATCTTTAACTTCTCCAAGGGTCACAGATAATAGTTTCTATGTCAAGCAGCATATTGTATATGATTCAGTTCTCATTTTCATAATTCTTCTAAGTGACGGATAGTAGGTTCTATGTTAAGAAGCATACTATCTTAAACTTCTCCTTCAAGCTCTCTTCATTCATCATTTATATCTAGCAACAAATGGCATTTTGAGATTTTCTGGTCACATGTGTATTAAGGGTTAAAGACCAAGTTTTCCAAGTCCTTCATTTAAGAATACAACAAACAATAAAGTGACAAATAAGTGACAAGAACAATAATCATTAATCTCTTAAGCACAATTTCTCCACAGCTAGGAAATTGGTTTCTTAAGGTACAACACTATCCACTAGGAAATGGACTAGCATAATCGTCAAACAAGAGTTTGGCTAAAGTCATAAAGAAATCATTGGACGATCACAAAAAGTGTTTGGACAATCATATTATTTATGCACTTTTGGCCAACATGATTTCTCCAAAGAGATCAACAGGTAAATCTCCTTTTCATCTTGTTTATGGTAAGGAAGCTATTTTCCCTATAGATTTAGCTTTTCCTATAATGATTATTTTACAAGAGTCAAATGAAGAGCCTGATTATTTTTCGAGAAGAATAAATCATATCATAAAGCTTAATAAAAATAGAGATGAAGTTCATTATAAGCTTCAGAAATATAAGAACAAAACGAAAAGTTTGCTTGATAGAAAAGCTAGGGAAAGAGATTTTAAAGAGGGAGGTTTAGTGTTAATATGGGATGCTAGAAGAGAAGAGAAAGAAAGACATGGAAAGTTTAATAACCTATGGTTTGGACCTTTTAGCATTGCAGAGGTTAAGGGTAATAACACTTTCATCCTACAGAATTTGGAAAGACGATATTCCTCATTGCCTGTCAATGGGAGATACTTCAAGCACTACATTCAATATTGACAAGTTCCCCATTCATCCATCATTATATATCAGTGGAGAGTTTATTTTACATGCAATGTGTATTTGTTTTCAACAGAGGCCCCATCGGCCTGAGGAGAGGGCACATGGATTTGAAGACATCATTTATTTTGATACGTTAGTTTTTATTTATAAAAGAGCCTATGAAACTAAAAAATAATAAAAAAAGAAACTGAAAAAAGGAGAATAAAAAAAAAGAGATGAAATGAAACCCCATCAAAAGAAAATCAAAATTCGTACAAGTGAGCTAATTTAAATGCCACTTCAAAGGAAAAAATTACATTGTAATAAATTAAGGTTTTTTGTGCAACTTGTTTAAATGCCAGAACCTGTTTTTTTTATTTGAATCATATAGTTAAATCATGATCAGATCATTTAAATTTATGTTTTAGATTAGTGGATTAGTTCACGAAATTTTTAATCTTGGCAGAACATTATTAGATAGGATAGCATAGAATAAATAATGGCCTAACATTCTCAAATTTGGAAAAAGGATGTATCATATTAGGGTTTCAAATAAATTAGCCAAAGAATTGGTTGCTAGTCCAAATGTGCCAAATTTAGATTAAGATTGGTTTGATTAGGACTTAATTACCTCTTGAGTGTGATTATTTTTTGTATAAATTAAACTTTATTTTGTTTTAACCAAAGTCATAAAATGAAAAAGAATTTTTTCGCAAACAACTTAATGAACTGAGACATTTGGACGATGATCCACTTCCCCACCTAGATCAACGACATGGAAGCCATTTTTCACCCACTTCCATTGTTGTGCGATAACAACAAGTTGGGGAGTCTGAAAAGCAATTTCCCTCAGGGCAGGCCCATTGAAATGTGTGACTCTCTCCTCGCTTTGCACCCCCTACTCATTACCACTTACCATTACCCCACCTCCCCTCTGAAATCCACTTATCTTACTTCACTTATACATCGTCCCACCAATGGTCATTCCCTTTTCTCGTACCTTCCATCCACTAACCATTTCACTCCACCTGTCCATATTTGTTGCATTCCTATCCACTTATCCATTTCATCTAGACGGTTACCATCCTCTTGTTAGCAATAAATGTTTATCCTCCCATCTGGTAACTGTTTCCCTAAACGATAATACATTCTCCATTATAAATAAAACTCCCATCCACTTTGCCTAATTTCCATGGTTTTGTTTTCTATTTCATATTTATAGGTTTCCAAAGTTTGACATCTCCTTTCTTTTGCTCTGTGGAATAACCAAATTTAGCATAAGAACAAAACGTCCTATGTATTAGGTATTCTTATTCCTGAACCTTTTGTTATGTCTTCCTTCTATTTCTACAAATAATGGCACCCAAAAGAAAATTCCAACCTTCTGGTAGTCAAACCTTATCACAAGAAAATCCCAAAGTCATTGACACCGTAGAGCTTGACCACATCCCCTTAGCTGGCGATTTTTTCAAAATTATAGACACACTGTGTGAATAAGATATGTTCGAATTACACCATCGGTTAAAGCAGACTTATCAGGAATCTTAAGTTGAAATTGACTTATGGGAATCTTTATTGCCCATGTTTATGTTTCCTCACACCCATCCATTTCCTGACTTAGTCATGTAGTTTCAAGCTAAGTACAATTCCTTGCAGAGAACTATGGTAGCTCAGAATAGAGACATTATGATATCTATCACCCCTGAAACTATCAATAAGATGCTTCTTATCCCTGAGAATGAATCCCTTATATTTTTCTCCACTATTTTCCTAATCGATTGATACCATAAGCTCACTTTCCGCCAAAGAGCTCAAATTTTTGAGATCTTTCTTCCAGAAGATGCTGAAATTCCCGAAAAATAACCCTCCGTATCAAGCACCCATGTTCCTTGAGAGAGTTAAACATATCATTTCCTTAGTTTCTTGCTTCTTAGGTTACCAAACAAATCAATGGGTAGATGAATCTATTCTAGGTTATCTATCCATCTTCTCGAAACAACACAAGCTACCTTTCATGTATAAGTGCAATCAATTTTTGGCTGAAAGTATGTATGAACAATTAATGAAAATCACTATTGAAGGAATATTTAAATATTCTTCTGTACTAATGCATATGATCCTTTGTCAATAAGAAGACATGTTTCCTATAACTTTTCACAAGTAGGAAGATCAAGAAGTAATTCAATCAATCACATAATATACTTCATTTATCAGGAAGAACTCAACTCAGTTCAAGTTTTCAGATTGCATTGATTTTTTTATTCATCCAACTGCGTAGGTTCTCAGCAGCCAAAGGGAGCCTAGTATCAGCCCACAAATTAGAAGGATCCTGCAGCTGAGTGACCAAGCTAAGACAAGGGACTGGTATCTCTACCAAAATTTTACAAAGATTAGAATGTATGGTTATGAACTAGTGTTGGGTGTGGGATCCCCCAAGGCAAGTTTTGGGTCTTAAAGCCTAATTTTTTACTAAGTTAAATGTAAAGACTCCATGGTTTTTGGCCACAAAGTGCGAAGTTTTAATTGAGTCATAGGGTTGTTTTCCCTTAATTTTGTAATATAATGTTGGCTTGAGAGTTCTACCCATGGTCCGCGGACCATGGGATTGTATAAACAGAGCGAGGATCTAAGTGTTAAAAAGACATCTAACAATCTAAGAGAAGATTAAGCTTTGAGTCTATGTTGAAGTGTAAAGTTGAGTCTTTGGGTCGTAGAGTAGGAAAAGGGTTTCCAGTTGAGTGTGCATAGGCCTAGTAGTCCACAGCTCAGTGCGCGAACCCTTGCAACTGAGTGCACAAGGTGAGTCGAATTTGTAACCATTGGAGAAAATAATAAAGAGAAATTTCTTATCATTCTATGTATCTTTTTCCTATTTTATGCATTGAAGTATATTGGGTATGAATCTCAAGTTTACTATTTATTTGGTGCGTGAACTTATATGAATGTGTCAAATAAGCAAATATAAGATAAGTATCTATTTACATGAAGTTAACTAACAGTTATAAGAAGATAAGTAGGATCCACAGTGTAACTTAGGGAAAAGGCACAGATCACTACCTTAGGAGTGTGAAAGCACCTCAGCACCTGATTAGGGCTACACGAAGGCGATTATAACAGATCTCGAAGGTCTCATAGGTCAGGACAGTGTGCGAAGTAATCTGCGTGAAGACATTCCTAGTTGGACTAATTCGACCCCTTAGACATTTGAAGGGTGTGTCAACTTGGTTCCAGCATCCCCCCATACTGCTTCAGGTGAGACCTCAGTCTGCACTCCACGGGTTGTTGCAAAAAGGGCCAGTGGTATAGGGATTTGTTTGGATAATTAACTCTGAACATGGGTCAAGCCCCATCAAGCCAACAAATGGATCCATTGTCGGTACCAGAATTTGCATATAGATGTTTGATGTCACATCACTGCAATCCAACTAAGAAGGAAATTGAAGGTTAGTTGGATACGAGAATTCATGAGTTTGTGGCATAGGAGAATAGGAATCCATGACTATCGAAGGAAGAGTTGTTAGGATACTACCTGTACACAGAGATAAATGAAATTTTTTTCTTATATTTCCCTATTGAGTTGTACGAGTGGATCGTGAAGCTAGAAGATAGCCAAGGAAGGTGGAAGCTTAATGGTCCTATTGTGTCGACCCCAGAGTTGGTGCACTGATTGGAAGCATCAGAGGATAAGATTCAACACATTGTTGATCACTGGCTCGATCGGATTATAGCAGGATTCATTACTGAGTCTGCAGTAGACACTTTAGTTAGGTATAGTAAGGCAGAGCGACGCTTTCTCAAAGGACCGTGAGGTAAGTACGTAATGTCTCTGAACAATTGGCTTAAAATTCTATTGTGCGAGAAGTGGATTATGCACTTACATTGATGTTTGGGGATGCACAAAGTGGGAAAATTTATAGAAACGAAGGACTAGAGACTAGCCCCTTGACTTCACCTCTGTGAGGAGACAAGGAAGAGGTCCTGAAGGTCTCGCTGCGAAGTGTAATCCATTTGATAAGGTAGATAATTCCATGCATACCACCCCCACCAACATTGTCACCAATTTCACCACCTTCACCTCCAACTTCGCCCGTCCCACCCCGACCACCACCGCGAGTCAATATGGCAAGCTCAATAAAGTTTCCCATGTTCAAAGGATTGGGAAATGAATATCCATACTAGTTTTAGTTTTTTTTAAAGGCCGTATGGGAAGCACATGGAGTTACATATGATAATATCAAGAAAGAGACATTGGTTAGCGCTTTGTAGGATCATGTGCTTATTTGGTACATTAAGCACTCAAGTGATAATCCTAACGTAGGAATCACGACTATCCATGCTCTGCTAACTAAAGTATTTAGCAGACCAAATTCAAGGGTGTAGTCGATCATTGGGTTCACAGAGATTAAGATGCTATCAAGAGAGACTCCTTGGGAGCTAGAGAAAAGGCTGAAGTGTATGATTCGCGAAACTAATATGACTTTAAAAAATGGACAACATTGCGAATGGTTTGTAGCATCACTAACGCCCCACTTGAGGAACCCGTTGTCATA
The DNA here is from genome assembly GCA_000404065.3 of Pinus taeda. Lineage (NCBI taxonomy): Eukaryota > Viridiplantae > Streptophyta > Pinopsida > Pinales > Pinaceae > Pinus > Pinus taeda. Next base: position 170,657 of record APFE030278657.1, read on the forward strand.
GCAGAGGTTAACAACTCAGGTAGAAGCTTTAGATATCGCGATGAGGTTGCATGAGACCCTAATACAAGATCCTAACTTGGGAGTTCAACAGATCCACGTGCAGTTGAAAAACTTATGCCTTTAGATGCAGAGTCTGAAACAGGACAAGACAGTTCAACCAGAAGTGCATGAAGAGGTGTGGTGCGTAAAATGCAAAGGTCGGGGTCATAACAAGGACCACTACCCAGTGTTCATGAATTACCTCGTGGGAGGAGGACCAATGTCGTTAATACTAGAAGCACAAGAAGGACCGAGAACGATGCCTACTCTATGGTGCACGATTTATCAAATAGGAGGGAAGCATGCTATGGACAACTACCATTTGTTGTAGAAGTACACATATAATTCGCAACAGTTGTTCTATAATTTCTGTAGATCGGTGGGACACGATGAGTGCACATGTAGAAGTTATGAACTAATGATGGATAGAACTCCCAACTACAGGATTCAGGCTGAAATGTAGGCCCTAGATCAGGGTGTAGGGATGGCGTGAATAAGATTCTAGGGGCACGGATGAGGCCAAGGTGGAGGAGGACCTGGAAGAGGTCGTGGACAACTAATATGCTATAATTGTTGAGGGTCAAGACATTATGCCTATAATTGTACAAATCTAACACATCCATCATCTCTGTATTGTACCTTGTTTGATGACGAGACAAAAGATTGTCCTACATTGTGTTGAAGCCCCGAAAATCGGGTCGACAACAAGGGGGATCACCGCCCAGTCCCGACCTTGGTTGACAGCTCCTTATCCGTTTGGTATAGCGGGTCCAACTGGGGATAATGGGACCAGTTTCCGAATCTAAGGGTATGTGTGTGTATGTGCAGGATCAGATGTTGCAGATCTGCAAGTTCCTATCTAAACTACTTTAATCTAACTCTATGCTATTGTAATCTAATGAAAACGACACATCTAATCTATGCTAACCAGAGATGTAATTCTTCTATTATGCGTTCTAAAGAGATTTCATATAATAACTGGTAATAAAGATCATTCAGCGATTATAAGAATGGAAATCAATTAAGATGAACCACTTTGCATAAAAAGTTAAGCAAAATAGTTGTGAACAACATATCGCATAATATGTTATTCACACATTAAACATAAATAAATGGCTCCACCATGCAAAAGTGCCAAATGGTAACACAAACATTCATGTAATAACATGTAAGCAACTAAAAAATGTATATTGCTTTAGGAATATAAGCAGAAATGGTCAAGAGATAAAAGTACCGTTTATGACTGGTCCTACTCATAAGCTTCAAGCAACAATGATTTATCTCTCCTTGTTCTAATATCTACTAAGAGTACAGAAGTGCAACATCAGTAGCAGATATCAAATGCAAACATTAATAAACCTTGATCCTTTCATTCATAAAAACCTCCTCTGAGGTGCAGAAGTGCATGTTCTGAGGATAAGTTTTTGACAAATTCCTGGACCCCTCTCTAAATGCATGAGAAGGGTTTAAATACTGCTAACTAAAATAACTTAATTACATAAATCTAGGATACGGTTTAAACGTCTACCCTTTATCTAAGAAAACTTATTTCTTAAAAAGAAAAAATTGAATCTAATTCCTAATTATTTATGCTTTTGCTCCTTAATGTTGCAAGCATTCAACATTGGCCTGGGAAGAGTCGGTTGGTTGCTTTCTGCTTTTGCTATCTTGATTTCTAGACTTGCAAATGACTAAGCAAGTTAGGAACCTTGCTTACTGAACAATTTTCTTTACCGAGTATAAGCTTCAAGATTTTTTGTAAACATGCTGCTTTTGTGAGCTTTTGATCCTAAGTGTTGAGTCGGCTACTGATGTCAGCATCTGTTCAGAAATACTCTAGAATCTGAGGTTGCGTTGCATGCAGTATTCGTTTATGAGGGCATCACTTCTCTATCTCCGAGCGTGGACACTTTCCTTTTTTCCTTAGATGTTTCCTGTTTTTCATACCTACAGTTCACGCGAAGGAAAAGAGTAATGACAATAAATATTGGTGCGAAAGCTCTGAGCTCTATGAATGTATAAAATAATGTTACCCATTGTGAATTGACTCTCTTGACAAACACACAATTGTCCTTCACTGACCCTTTGGTGTACATTCATTAATTTTCTTTAAGGTGCATATCCAATTCTTTTATTTATGGACAACTTTTCTTGAATGTTGAGCCGAGGAAAATTTGCGATGGGCTATTTTTGCAACTTACATTATGTTATCACGTTATCGCATTTTGTCAAGATTGTGATATCGCAGATCGTAGATCACAGATCGCAGATCACAGATCGCAGATTGCAACATCGTCGCATTGTAGCATCGCTTTATCGCAGGATCGCAGATTGTGTTAAATCATTGTGTGTTGTTTGAAGATGTCGTGGTATGGGATGTCGCATATCAGCCATCGGAGATTTCTTAAGATATTCATTTATGGGCGTTTTCTTAATGCATGCGATGTGATGAATTTCGTGTCGCTTTTTCACAGTTTTTTATTGTGCTCACATAGAAATGTTCTAGTTTCTTCTCGCGATGCGATGTATTTTTAAGGACTAAAATACAAAAAGAAAAAATTTGAATTTTTTACTAAGGGTCCCCACTTATTTTATGTTATTGCTAATACTAAAGAAGGAGGGGGGTTGTTGGTGGCCACAAAAATGGCGATTCACTTGGAAGAACTAGTTATCTTTGTTTTTCTTATTGAATCTTAACTTCCAAAACAAAAAAAAAATCATGAATCTAAATTTTGTTATGGACAGATAGAGTACATTATGCCTTATTTTATCAATGATATTTTGTTTCAAACTCTTTTATTCTAATTGTTTGTTTCCTCATGCTTGTCCTTGTAATTACATCAGCCATTACTTGGTCTTTTAAAGAAAAAATAAGGTCTTCTCTGTGTGCCAATTTTTTAAAATATGCTCGTTTGTCGTAGGTAGAGCCTCTACTGCCAGCAAGCATCCATAGCCTCAACAGGGTTACTTGTTACCCTGCAATAATCCTTTATCCTGCTTAAGGTGATCTACAGTTTTCAAAGGAAAACCTACATCGACACTTTTTCTTTGATTTTTTCTTTTTATTCTTAAAGAACAATGTCCTGGTTTGGTAGGCAAATTATGACACAGTCATTCACTTGATTTATATTCTTGCTGAACAAGCTGGCTGGTGATGAGACCCCTTGTCTTTTGATTTCAATTAATCTTGAGTCATTGCCCTATTTTGATGGGTAGTATTGGCAAAGTCAGTAATTTATAATATCTGTGATCATGATAAGTCGGCTCATGATGAGACCTCTTATTCTTTAAGATAAAGTGTATTCCTGGATTGTCACTTTGAATGCTGCGATTTTCTCTACCAGGGAGGAAGTCACTGTTTTCCTTAAGAAAGCTCTGGACGGCAATAATAGAGTTTGAAAATAGTTGTTTTACAGAGAATCTTTGTTTTTTTATTGATACCTTTCACTGTACTGATATAAAACAATTTCTTTGCCAAAGGTTGCTTTCGTAAAAAAAATTTGAAGTTGAAACTAGTATCATATCTAGGCTAAAGTTTTTTTTTTTTCAACTATATCCGTCAATAATAAAGATCAAATTCTAAAAAGAAATTTTGCCATTTATACAAGCGGAAAGATCAAAAACCTTAAAGAGAATCGATGTCTTTTCCATGAATACCTATTGTAACCATTTACAACTAGTTTTATTTATGAAAAAAGAAAAGAAAAATCAAACTATTCTACAAAATAGAAGAACAATCATCTATGGAAAATATATTTTAAGGATTTGTCCATTAACAGGCAAATGATCCCTTCTACCTGCTAAATCCTATAAGATAAACTTTGATGGACCTATGACTTCAACAATCTAAAAAGGACCAAGCCACATCTTTTGAAATTTCGTATATTTGCCTTTTTCTTCATGTGCCTTATCCCATTTTAAAACTAAATCTCCCATTTGAAAAAAATTTCTGGTCATTATGTTTGAATCGAAAGAGGATTTTATTAGTGCTTGATGATGAGCATGGTTTTTCTTAGCTTGTTCTCGTTTTTCTTCTAATTTAATTATTTCCATTTTTCTTAGTTGTATGGAGGAAGTAGGTACTTCATCAATGTATTGTATTAAAGACAAGGAGGGAATGACTAAGTGAGTTGGAAGAACCACTTCTTTCCCATAAACTAAATTAAAGGGAGAAGTGCCAATCGAAGAGTTTTTCATTATTCTATCTGCCCATAAAGTATTTACCAAAGCTTTATGCCAATTCTTTTGGTTCTCATCAACTGTTCTTTTAATAATCCTGGTTAGGTTTTTATTTGTTGACTCAGCTAACCCATTACCTTGCGGATAGTAATTAGCCGAATATTTTAGTTTGAACCCTCTTTTAAGTGCAAATTCAGTCATTGTATTTCTAGAAAAGTATGATGCATTATCAAACATTAAAGACGATGGCAATCCAAACCTAGTGATTATAAATTGATCTATGAATTCAATAATATTTTCAGAATTGGCTGCCTTGAGAAGAATTACTTCTACCCATTTAGTAAAATAATCTGTTGTTGTGAGGATGTATCTATGATGCATAGAAGAGTGAGGAACGATCTCACCTATTATGTCCAAGCCCCACTGAGTGAATGGTTGTTCGATGCTTACCGGCTGTAGTGGCAGGGACGGTTTCTTTTGTCTTCCAGCAGTAGTTCGGCAAACTTGACATTTCCTCACGTAACTGTGTGAGTCTTTGAACAGCGTAGGCCAGTAATATCATGCACGTAAGATTTTATGTGCAGTAGCATCTCCAGCATAGTGTCTCCCTGCTAGTTCGTCGTGGAGTTCCTGTAAAACTTTTTCAGCTTCAGTTTTTTCAAGACATCTAAGAAGAACAGAATCATAATTCTTTCTAAAAAGAGTATCATTTATGAGCTGATATTGTTTAGCTTTCAACCTCATAGCTCTTTTCTTAGTGCGGTCCAGGTGTGATGGAGCATACCCGTTCTTAGAAAAATAAATGATGTCAGCATACAATGATTCTGCATTGTTTAGGCTTACCTCACACATTTGTACCTCTTCAGATGAATTTTTGGAAATTTGTGATGCTCCAGCTAACATTTTACAGAAGCCTTGACCTCTTACTATGTTTGCTAGTTTGATTTCAAGGTCATATTCCTGTAAAGCAGTGATCCAATTGTCCCTTTTCTCACCCACATATTTCCATACTAGAAGGTTTCTTACCGCTGGAAACAGTACTATGATCTTAGTACGGGTTTTAAGAAAGAAAGGTCTGAAATATTTGGTTTCTTTGAAAACAGCATAGGCCTGTTTCTCCACGTCTGGATAATTGAGTTCAACACCTTGTAAATTTGAGCTAAAAAACACAATTGGGGCTTCTGCTTTTTCTTGGTTTGCTTGAATTAGAATCGCGGCATATGATTTCTCTGAGGCAAATGTGTATAAAATAAAAGATTCTGAAAAATTCGGGGTTGTTAAAGATGGAGCATTAATAATAGCTTGTTTGATCAGGCTGAATGCTTCATGTTCATCTTTACCCCATTTAAAATTTGAACTCTTGTTAATCATGTTTTGCAAAGGAGACACAGTTCGTGAAAATTCTGGGACGAATCTCTTTACAAAATTGATTTGAGCAAGGAAAGATTCCATGGTCTTTTTATTATGAAGTAGAGATATTTCAGAAATTTCTTTGATTCTATCAGGATCAATGTGAATACTAAATTTTGACACTATGAATCCTAGAAGCTTTCCTTCACTTAATGCGAAAAAATATTTCTTTGGGTTAAGTGAGATTCCATACCTTAATCATCGTTGAAAGATTTGTTTTAAGTCTTTGAGATGGTCGCTTCGCTTCTTGGAGTACATTGTTATATCATCCAAATAAATTACTACAGATTTATTGACTAAACCCTTGAATGCGATGTCCATGGCTCTCTGAAATGTAGCGGCTGCATTAATGAAACCAAATGGCATCTTCCGATATGCGTATGTGCCCCATTTAGTTCTAAATGTGGTTTTCAACTGATCATCGGGACGTACCAGCACTTGATTATATCCTGAAAATCCATCCAAGAAAGTCATTAGTACTGAGCCTGCTACTGCCTGTAGTATTTGTTCCATAGGTGGAAGAGGAAAATTGTCTTTTTGACAAGCTTGGTTAAGATTGCGAAAATCGATACAGATTCTAATATCTTTGGTTTTCTTTCTAACGGGTACCACATTAGAGACCCATTTGGAATGTCTGACGGGGAAAATTATTCTGGCTTTTAATAACTTATTTAGCTCAGCTTTTATCTGATTTTCTAAATTGGGGTGGATCTTTCTCAGTTTCTGTTGGACAAGTTTTTCGTTATTGATCATAGGGATAGTATGGTGAACGATAGAAGTTTGGTATGTCTTCAGTTCATCATAATTCCAGGAAAAAACGTTTTTATATTGTCTCAAAAGACAAATATACGCTAGTTTTTCTTCAGGGGCTAGACCGAGGCCTAGGTTAACGTTTTGTGGTTTATCATCGGTTCCTAGGTTAACTAATTCATAGTTGAAGGTTGGACTGTAGAGCTTTGAATTGGTGGACCTTTTAAACAGTTTTTTCAAATCATATAAGTCTTCTAACTTAACCATCGATTTAGGTATAGCATTATCAGTGCTATTTTGTTGTATTTGTCAATCGTGATGGTCTTCATCAATTATTTGATTGGAGTAGGATCCTTCAGAAGTGACGAAATTTACAATATCAAGATCATCATTGAATACTCTCCAATTCGTAATGTTGTCAGTGATGAACGGTCTAAAGATTAATTCTATTGAGAATCTATCTGGACTAAAATCTTCGGAGGGAATAAGCTTAGAGGCTACGTTAGCCAAAAGTTCTACACTTGCATTTTGGAGTTTCGGGATTGAAGAAATATTAAATGCTATGAAATGCTCAGTTAGATCTTGTACTAAAGGTTGATAGTGGTTTAAATGAACTGATAAGAAATGTATAGTGTTACATACCTGTTTGACGACAATCTCAGAGTCTCCGAAGACTTGAAGATACTTGACGTTCAACCCGATTGCTTTGTATAGGCCTTGCACCAAGGCCTTGTATTCTACTATATTATTTGTGCAGTCGAATTCGAGTCTGCACGTAAGCATGGTCTTATTTCCTTCTGGACTAATCAGAACACATCCTGCTCCTGCTCCTTCCTTAGATTTAGAGCCATCAAAATATAATTTCCAAAACAAAGATGTATTTACAGGTTTATCTAAAAAATTAACACACTTTGAACTATCAGTTTGGGAAAAAATTTCGACTTGGGACAAAACTGAATTTTCCAAGTAGGGTGATGTGTGAGCATTGAAATTGCCGAGAAAAGAATCTACCTAGTAATTGCCTATGATATTGCTATTATATGCTACTATTTCATTATCTCCCTCTAATTCCGTTACTATGTACTTCTGGTGTAACTCTCGTTCAACCTTTATTTGATTTGGTTTACAGTTGTAAGGTAACCACATGTGCGACCAGTCGGTTGTGAAGTATCCATGGAGTTCTTCGGACCAATCTCTGCTAAGAATTAGGCCATAAAATTCTGGGATACCAGCCACTAGGATGTCAATAACCTGACATATCTTCGCATTGGATGACAATCTTATGGTCACTTGATTAAGTTCACCAATCACTTCGACTTGAGATCGATCAAGTTGAACTATGCGCATTGTAGATTTTTGCAGTAGAACATTTAACTTGGCACAGACTGATCTGGGTAAGATATTCGATGAAGCACCGGAATCTACCAAACAATTGTGCACATTTTTATTGAAAATTTCATAAGTGAGAAGAAACGGGGGAGTATGAGATCTTGATATTCCTGCAATTCAGGCGATGTCGTTCGGATCAATTTTATTGATCGCGCTAGTTGGTGGACCTCCCATGTTGTGGGAAGCTTGAGAGAGTACAGTGGTAGGCAAAGATGAAATAGGCATGACATGTATTTCTTTCATCATTATCTTCTTTGGATGCTTCAATTTGCTCAATTCGTAAAGGGTAATATTAGCCCTAGTCTTTTTCATGTCAACAATGATATTGTATTCCATCTCATCCAACACTATCAGTGTTTTCAATGGAGTTGTTTGATTTGCTTTGACTCGGCTAGGTTGGGTTGCTTTAGTGGTCGTTTTCTTTGTTGCGACTTTATATTTTGTTGCAGGGCTCGCACTTTTCTGCTTAGAGGTAGTTTGGGGAGGATCAAGTTGATTTCTGCTTCGTGTGCTAACTGGAAATACTTCTTGATCTTCTTCTTGTGGGAGGATGAAATCCCACATTCCTTGTAATTCCACGACTTCTTCATCATCAGTCTACCCTTCAGTGGCACTTTCTTCTTCTTCCTCTTCCTCGGATTCATCATTTCAAATTGCATTGGGTGGTTTTTCATCCGTCGAAGGACCTCTTTTAAAAGCTCTGTAGGGATTTTTTGAAGAAGCTTCTGCTACTTGTTTTTTTATGTCAACCATCTCATTAGACACGGTCTTCAAAACTTTCTGCAATCCTTCCAAATCGAAAGGGTCTTTTGCTTGTTTCCTTCTTGAGTCTTCTTTGAAGGTGACTTTTTTAGATTTGCGTTCCTCTATCGCGGATATTTTTTCGAGGGCTTTTACACGTTTCTCTACTGTTATTGCCTCTTTCATGTTTTCAACTAAGGTTGTTTTATTTTCTCTATCTACGAAGATTGTTGTGTTTGATGGTAGAGCAATAATATACCATTCACATCGCACTTCTTCGCTGGGTTGGGAAGCAATGGGAATTTCGTTGAGAATTTTATTGAACTGTAAATTGAAATCTTTGATAGGGATTTTAGCTTCGGCTTTAAGATTAGATAGGTCATTGATTAACATTTCCATTGATCTGTCATCACCGAATTTGGTAAGGAATTGATTCTGGAAGATATCCAAACTTGTGATAGACCCAGAGGGTAGTGAAAAGTACCACGACTCGGCTGTCCCTTGCAGTGTATAGGGAAAAAGCCGAACAACAGCGTCTTCATTAGTAACTCCATTGAGATTGATAGAAAGCATGAAATTGTTTATGTGTTCTTCTGCTAGCATGCTTGCTTCTGGATTGAATTTGGGCAGCCATTTCTTAGGATGTGCCAATATTGGACTCAAGGGGGCAAGCATTAAAACTGCTCCAAGGTTGTTCCATGGAGACTAGGCCATCGTTGAGCTGCTAACAAAGGAAAGTGCAGAAGATGATCCCTGTGGCTGGGAAGATAAGGATACTATGATCGTAGATGATTAAAGACGGGTTTTGTGAGTTCCAGTACATGGATAGATGATGGTTTGGAATGGAGGTGTGGGTGGTTGATTTCGAGGTGGGGTAGTTGAAATGGATGATGTAGACGAAAGTGTCTTACTGTCAGACTCTTGCGGTAATTTCCTCGCTCTTTTCTTGGTGTGAAGAGGCAACTCAGTTGATTGAATGCAAAATTTTTCACTCTTTAACCTGGTTAGGGGTTGAGCAGGATTGTACTGTGAAGTCACACTGCTTTGAGATTTATCAGACCTCTGAGGAGAAACGAAAAATCCCTGGAGTTTGGAAATCAGAGATTCAACTTCAGAAGGTTCAATGGTGGATCGGTTTGAAATATTAGAGTGTGTAGCAGTGGTCGATACTCGAGTGACTTCTGACTTTGGATTCAAACGTAGTTGGGAAGTCGGGGGAGATGATGGGGGTGATTTACTCTCAGAATGGTATTTAGATTTTGATTTAGGTGCCATTCATAGTTCAGGCCCTCCTTCTAGTGCCAAATACGTTGAAGCCCCGAAAATCGGGTGGACAACAGGGGGGATCACCACCCGGTCCAGACCTTGGTTGACAGCTCCTTATCCGTTTGGTATAGCGGGTCCAACTGGGGATAAGGAGACCAGTTTCCCAATCTAAGGGTATGTGTGTGTATGTGCAGGATCAGATGTTGCAGATCTACAAGTTCCTATCTAAATTACTTTAATCTAACTCTATGCTATTGTAATCTAATGAAAACACACATCTAATCTATGCTAACCCGGGATGTAATTCTTCTATTATGCTATCTAAATATATTTCATATAATAACTGGTAATAAAGATTATTTAGTGATTATAAGAATGGAAATCAATTAAGATGAACCACTTTCCATAAAAAGTTAGGCAAAACAATTGTGAACAAGATATCGCATAATAAGTTATTCACACATTAAACATAAATAAATGGCTCCACCGTATAAAAGTGCCAAATGGTAACACAAACATTCACATAATAACATGTAAGCAACTAAAAACTGTATATTGCTTTAAGAATATAAGCAGAAATGGTCAAGAGATAAAAGTACCATTTATGACTAGTCCTACTCATAAGCTTCAAGCAACAATGATTTATCTCTCCTTGTTCTAATATCTACTAAGAGTACAGAAGTGCAACATCAGTAGCAGATATCAAATGTAAATATTAATAAACCTTGATCCTTTCATTCATCAAAACCTCCTCTGAGGTGAAGAAGTGCATGTTCTAAGGATAAGTTTTTGACAAATTCCTGGACCCCTCTCTAAATGCATGAGAAGGGTTTAAATACTGCTAACTGAAATAACTTAATTACATAAATCTAGGATACAGTTTAAACGGCCGCCCTTTATCTAAGAAAACTTATTTCTAAAAAAAAAAAGATGAATCTAATTCCTAACTATTTCTACTTTTGCTCCTTAATGTTGCAAGCATTCAACATTAGCCTGGGAAGAGTTGGTTGGTTGCTTTTTGCTTTTGCTATCTTGATTTCCGGACTTGCGAATGACTAAGCAAGTTAGGAACCTTTCTTACTGAACAAATTTTCTTTACTGGGTATAAGCTTCAGGATTTTTTGTAAAAATGCTGCTTTTGTGAGCTTTTGACCCTAAGTGTTGAGTCAGCTATTGATGTCATCATCTATTAAGAAATACTCTGGAATCTGAGGTTGCGTTGCATGCGGTATCCGTTTATGATGGCATCTCTTCTCTATCTCCGAGTGTTGGCGCTTTCCCTTTTTCCTTATACGTTTCCTGTTTTTCATACCTGCAGTTCACGCGAAGGAAAAGAGTAATGACAATAAATATTGATCTGAAATCTCTGAGCTCTATGAATGTATAAAATAATGTTGCCCATTGTGAATTAACTCTCTTGACAAACACAAAATTTTCCTTCACTAACACTTTGGCGTACATTCATTAATTTTCTTTAAGGTGCGTATCCAATTTTTTGATTTATGGACAGCTTTTCTTGAATGTTGAGCCGAGGAAAATTTGCGATGGTCTATTTTTGCAACTTACATTATGTTATCACGTTATCGCATTTTGTCAAGATTATGATATCGCAGATTGTAGCATCGCCGCATCGTAACATCGCTTTTATCGCAAGATTGCAGATCGTGTTAAATCATTGTGTGTTGTTTGAAGATTCTGCAATATGCAATGTCGCATGTCGGCCATCGGAGATTTCTTAATATCTTCATTTATGGGTGTTTTCTTAATGCATGCGATGCGATGAATTTCGCGTTGCTTTTTCGCAGTTTTTTATTGTGCTCATAAAGAAATGTTGTAGTTTCTTCTCGCGATGCGATGTATTTTTAAGGAGTAAAATACAAAAAAGAAAAAATGAATCTTTTACTAAGGGTCCCCACTTGTTTTATGTTATTGCTAATACTAAAGAAGGAGGGGGGTTGTTGGTGGCCACAAAACGTTGATAGCTAGGATACACAACAATGGAGTGGCAACATCTCCCTTGACTCAGAACCTATAGATGATGAGATTTGAGCGATGTGAGGAAGACCCTAGTGTGAATATTGTGCTTTGAAGTGGAATTGTAACAAGAGATGATAAAGGAAAACAGCCCAAAGAAGGTACTTGGGTTTGGAAAGCTCCGTTGAAGGAAGTGGAGTTTGATTTGGAGCGCACTCTAGAAATGTTTATGGAAGATAAGAAGAGCTTCACTGATGCCTGCACTTTAGGAAGCAAAGTAGACTGGAGCTGGAAATGGACCCATCGATGCTCATGATGTTTGTGGAAACATGTATGAAGTTACTACGCAACAGTAAGGTGGTAAAGGGATTAGAGGAACTCATTAACAGATGCGCTAGGACCGCACAAGGAGAACTGTGCGTAGTCTGGAATATTGGAAAAAATAAGACCAGAATAGGAAGAGAAATGAGGTGAACTGCACAGATTGGAGAATATGAAATGGACCACGTAATTTTGGATTTAGGATCAGACGTGAACGTTCTATTGAAGCAGACATGGGAGTGAATGGGGAGGCCTACGCTACAATGGTCTCCTATTTAGCTGTGAATGAAAAACCAACAGAAGATAATACCCCTGGGGTGATTGTAGGTAATCACAATGGGTATTAAGGGAGTGAGCATTGTAAAAAACTTTGAAGTGATAGAGATTGTTGATGACAACAATCCATATCCCATGCTATTAGGAATTGATTGGGCCACTAACATGAATGGGGTGATTAATCTAGAGAAGTGTAAGATGATTTTTTAGAATAATTTTCTGCATGTAGTTATACCCATGGACCCTGCTAAAGGATCACGCCACACAGAGCGAGTGCATGACTATGAAAGTGACAACGATTTGTACTGCATCTAAAAAATAACCACATGAGAGAAAGACTAGGTAAATCCTACTGTGGATGGGTGAATTTCATAGGAGTGCAAGAGCTCCTGCACTTCAGATTTGAACGAGGAGATGGACAGATGGCAGAACCAATTACACGAGGTAACCATGTTAAACTATAACATGATGACAACATCACTGCGATGTGTATCAAAATAAGTGAGAGATTTTCCTACTTATGGTGGATTTGGTAAGGTAGATGCTTTCTTGGACAAGTTTGAAAGGGAGGTGTAGGAAAAACAATGTTTCCAGGCCTTGAATTGGGTATTATGCGCTATGCCCAGTAGGTGGTGGGATGTGCACTAAGGAAACTTTGATTACCGGTGTGCATGTAGGAGGATGATGTGCACATGGTTTGTGAAGCATATAGGGTTGTCGATAGATAGATACAATGGCTGGCATGGTCCGTGCACGCATCTGTCTCAGTGGGTATAGGCATATGATAAACAACCTGCATAGATGCACATGAACTTTGCGATGGGAAATAATGTCAATAAGCATGTGTTGGGGGGGGAAATGCATGAACAACTCCTGAAATTGGAACAACAGAGTGTAGAAAGAGTAGACACGCAGAAAATTATCCCTGTGGAAGCCTTTAACAAAGTGTGCGGAGCACTGAACAATGTATGTAATGTGCACCGAAGTGACTGGGAACCACGCACACCAATAGTCCTATGGGATTATAGGGCGACATGCAAGAAACTGATGGGACAGATGCCTTCTAGGCTGGTTTATGAAGCAAATGCTGAAATGTCGATGAAGTATATCATGCCTAGTCTGTGCATAGAAACGCCCAGGGATATGATGGATTGTGGAGCCTTGAAAGAAGGGATTGTGTAGTTGGAAGAAGAAGAACATTTGGGACTTGACGAAGTGACCCAGCAGGGTGATATTAGGCTCCCAGAACTCATGAATGAAAGTGTTCGGTTGAGGAAGAAAAGTGCCATGGTGGAAGAAGAAGTCATGAAGATGGAGGAGGGAATAAAAAGGGATTTTCTTGATGAAAATACTGTGGTGATAAAACAATATGCACGTGATTACGTTGATAGATCTAGAGACTACTACTGAGAGTTGATTGGTTTGATACCTTGGGTTGGACCACATATTACTAATGGGATCATAGATGGTGGCATGATGCAAATGGTAAAGTGCATGATGCAGGTATTGAAGTTAAAATGCGAACCTTTTTTTAGGAAAAGTAAACAATAATTGGTCGAAGCCATATACAGGTGGTGCGACCACCTGACTAGCCATGGGAAACATAGTCTTAGCACCCCAGGCAATTGAAAGGAGGCGCGGGACTATAAACTACCCTGCTTGAGAGCTACACAATAATAGGGTTGTTGGTATTTTGTCTAATTCATCGTGGACCTTTTCTTTATACTTGGGATTCAAGCATTAAGGTCATTGCTTAATTAGCTTCATGTCTAGTTTCAAAGTGATCTTCATCAACCCTAAGTCACCAATGATCCCCTTTAAGTCCATGATTTTGGTCGTGAACAAGTTTTCATATTCGCGGAGTAACTCGGCGACCTTATCTACCATAGCATCATCCCAATAGTCCCCGAGCATCATGTACTTCAGCTCTACTTCTGTGCCAATGTTTACTTGCTTTGTTTTTAGTGGAGTGGTGATGTCGAGATCCTCAATTGATGTTCCTCGAACCTTGCAACAACCTTCGGTTTCTAGAATATCAATATTTCGGGGTCGTCATCATGCACCTACACCTGCACCTTATAACACTCCAGCACGCTACTTAACTGTACCGCCCATTCTCACTGGAACATTTCCAATGGCTCCTATGGTATTTTGAAGATGACGACTTTTACTACTTGCAGCGCATTGTCAATAGTATCCGACCATCGATCTTCAAATGTGAATGTTAACAAAAAATCCTTTGTGCAAGACATCCCATTCTCTCGTACCATGTTGGAGTTCTGTCTCAGTATACTACTTCATGGGTATTACATCCAGTGTATGGTAGCATAAAGCAATGTAAAGTTTGAAACGGGAACTGATATTGTTACTCGTTTTGTAGAGATAGCAAAAGAGTGACCCAATTTTGAAAAGGGGTGATGCAGAACACACGTCTTTTTTAGAGCATAGTTTTTGGCGCTTCAATTTTTTTTTACGTACATTACGTTTTAGAATGGTAGTGATTTTCATGTTGATTTAAAAATGTGGTAATTTTTGCATTAGGCCATTTTTTTTAAAAGACCTATCTTTTGACTTTAAATTTTCTAATGTATGAAATGTAAATAATTATTTTCTGAACTTAATAATTTTGAAAGTGGTCTTCTTCATATTTTCTTGTTTTTATTTTAATTTTAATTTTTTGTAGTGATGTTTTTATTGTTTTGCATATTTAATGAAGGTCGATATTTTGAATTTTTTATATTCTACATATTTATACATCGTTAATTAATATTTGAGTCCAAATGAAATAATTTTCTCTTAAAAACAATAATTTTTAACAATTGACAAAAAAAACATTTTTAACATAAATATAACTAAAAAACTACACATTTTGATAATTTTTTGTAATTTTTTGCTAGAGGTGATATGTCAAAATCATAATTTTATAGGAAAAGTTTAACTAAAAATGGTTAAATAATAGTTTTTTTTATGAATTTCATGTCAAAAAATAATAATAATCATTGCTTTTTTCAAAACATAATGATTAACATAAAAATGAATGCGAAAATCACATAATACAAATATTGAACACATAACAACCTTAATTGAGTGCTTATTCTTCTCATAAAATGTCAAAGTTAAAACATTACAAGTATAGCTAATTAATAGTTTCCAAAAATGAGCCTGATTTCCAAGCATAACTTAAACTTAATCAACAATGTCCCATAACCCAAAGTATTCATCTTCTAGAGTTTCATAATTGTCTTCTTCCACAATATTTTCTGCTTCATTTTTTTCATTTTCCTCCTCTAATGGATCTTTGATGTCTGCAAATCTCCCAATGTATGCCTTTCCAATCATTTCGTGTAATGGTGGTTGGGGTTCGTTTTCCTTTTTCACAACACGTGATTCACTAAAGTCCCCTTTCTTCAACCCAATGTCTTCCATTGCATATAGAAGAAATTGAATAGCATTAATTCTTTGTTAAATAAAACAGCGTTGTATTCGATCTTTTCCAATGGCAATGCAATTTCTTCCTTTTTGAAGGCAATATGTTAGTGTTGTACCTAGTTATCAAGCACAGAAGAAATAATGAAGTAAATTAGTACAATGACATATAAATTAATAAATAACATATTGAAATTCAATTCCATATAATAAAACTTACCTAAGCCAGAAAATAAATCCAAAACCTAAAATCCTTCATTTGACTGCTACAAAAACATGGCTAAATTGAGCTCCCAAATAACATTGGGTTGCATTGTTTAAGTGCTCAAATGGCTTGATTGAGCGCTTAAAAATGGCTCAATCAAGGAATCATTTTTTCCACCCAAACATGCCATCTCTTGGTAAAAATGTGTAACCCAAGTCCATGCTTTCACCCTTATAGATTATGAATTTCTAACAATCTATATCCTAATTATTATTATTATTATCTAATTTATAGGTCATAGCCAAGCGAGACACCAAATTGGTGTATGAGACCACCTTGTTTGTGGGACAAGAAACCCACCTTCATGCAACGATTTGATTATTGTCTACAAAGGCATACCTACTTTAACCCCTTCTAGTTTCTGAACCTGTGACCTCTTAGGAGGAAACACATGCTATTAACCATTAGGCCTATTCATGCTCTAAGAAAGTGGATTTTATTAGGTAAAGATAGTAATCTAGTAACTCACAATTATAACTCACGATCACAATATATAACACACATGTAACACAAATGTAAGATTACAAATTATGATAATATGTTTGAGAATACTGCAAGCTTAACTATTTCCTTTTATGCATCTCCAATGGGAATGTAATTATGAACTAGAATCTAGCCTAGGTTTGGAGGTTGTGTTTTAAAAATTAATGCATTAATAAAGCCTATATGTGTAATATTAAGTGTATAAAATTGTATTATATGCTATTTCAAAAAAATTGATTTGAATGTTCATTTTGTTAGGTTCAAAGGTTACATAATTTAGCACAAAATTTAACGTTGATTTTCAAGTTATTAATTTGTTTCAGTTTCCAAAAACATTACACATTTGAATATTGATATAAACTATATTAACACTATCTTTCTATCTATATAACATAATATTATATTAGTTTAATTTAATGATATATATTTAACATCTTCCCACATAACTTTTCCAGGAGTCATTGCTACATCATATAACTTGAAATATACTCTAAAAATATTCTAGTAGACCTTTTACCTTTCACAAGATCTCAGATATATATATATATATATATATATATTATATATATATATATATATATATATATATATATATATATTCTCAAGGAACTCTTAATCATAAACGCATAAAGTCATTACAATCATTGTATTATAGTCATCATATCACTAGTAAGAAAATAATAGCATTTCACCCACCACTCCTAATTAACCTTATGAATAGACTAATAATGTAATGGTAATCCATTTAAATATAAAATAGAAAGATCTAACTCAGGGTTGTCCACCATTATGGCTGTGGACCATGATGTTGCAGATTCCTTTGTGCTATTCTTTCTTTTAAGGAAAATTAAAATCGAATATTAATATTAATTCACTCTTGTGGACCATAATGTGATGTTCCCTTATTTCTAATAGTTGATAATCAAATGCCACCATTCAGGCTTAAAATAGAAAGATTTAATTCACATTGATCGACTATAATGGTTGAGATAAATGTTAGGGCTATCTTTTTCGATGTAGGGTTATTATTTTTGTTTTTTATTATTTTTTGTTTGTTTTGGGGATTAAGTTGAGTTTATGTTGGGTTAGTCTATTTATTAGATAGAATAATATCAACTAATGAAGTATAATATTTATCACGAGAATTGTGTAATCAAGTTTTATTATAAACTCTGGTTTGTAGGGTTTTGGTGTTTGGAATTGATTTGTAAGAGTCTCACTCTTGTTCAAATCTTTGGAGTCATCACTCACACATCCATAATGTAGAAAAATACAAATAATAAAAAGGCAAATCCCATCACCAGCTCAAAGCTCAAAAATCTAGATTTTTGGTTTTATAATTAATAAGATTTTATTTAACTTTCTAAAACTAAAGATGAATGATTTTGTCATTAATAATGTAGTCAGCCCAGCTTTTCTCAGGTAGAGTGGAATTAATTGAATGCACGTTTGTAAATTTGCTTATTTAAAGTTGACATACTAAGAATAAAAAGTGTTTTGTGCATTGAACGATATGAATATACATGGAAATGATCCTTATTGTGGACTCTTAATTACATGTGTTACCCTTGCAAATGCTTTAGCTATTGCTTGCACATATCCTCCAAGTGGCAAGCAAACGTGGAGGTAAGGGGATACAAAGCGATCTACTTGACATGGAATGAAGGAACTGCTTTGTGTGGAGACCCCATGTAAAACTTAACCAAATGCAGTACTGTAACATTTGAGTATAGTAGTCCTCCATGGTCTGGCTTCATGGGAAGATATAGTCTCTGCTGATAATAAGCATGCCATTTTTTTTAACTAAATATGTTGCTAGTGCAGTCGTAGTTGTTGTTGGTAGATAATGTTCATAAATTTGCTAGATTACACGCAGGCATGGGCACATGGAGCAATTCTGAGAATTGCCCCACCACCCCAGGATTCTCAGAATGGCCCCAGCTAAAATATTCATTTAGAAAGAGATCTACCTAAAATATTGGTAATTTATTTAAATTCAATGGAAAAATATGATTGCAAACCTGTGCGAATTTTCTTTTTCACCTGCAAGAATTTGAAGATATGGATGAAGGCATTTCTCTTCATAGGTAAAAGTTCACCTCCTAGAGCCACGGCCATTCCGCGGCCGATTCTGAGAACCACCCCACCACCCCATATTTTTTATCATTACATGGAAAATATACAAATTTACATTATTATCTAAAATGTAAATAAATTTGACATTTTAATCATTAAATTAAACTTTGACTGGATGCTACAACGATTGCATTTTCCAAGTCGTTATTGGATAAAGTTGCCTACCATGCAAAGGGATTGACTACTAACGTGGCCTCAAAATATTTATGCCACTTTCAAATGATCTTGGGGAGATTCTCGGAATCACAGGGTGGTGGGGCAGTTCTCAGAATCGCCCCATGTGTCCAACCAACACGGAAGTTGAGAGTGACTTTTGCATTCGCGTTCGCCATCCACCGCATCGTCATCCCGTTTGTTGGAGAGCATTGTGTACTATGCATGCTCGCCTCCCTTATTTATGAAGTCAATGGACACTGAGTTGTTGCCAACATCTCTGAATGGTGCAAACACAATGAGGGTGCGAAAAAAATCCAGAAGATGATGACCTTGATCCTCTCGTAGCAGCCTCTGCTTGAAGATGCTCAACAAGTGACCATCATCAGCATATGCTTCATTTTCTTCATTTCCAAAAGGATAGAATTTGAGAAGGAAGTGGAGCATGATCTGGCAAAGGGTGTCTCTGACATTGTCTTGTTGAAGCTGTAATATCCCTCCCTTTAATAATAAATAATAAAAATAATAATATAATAATATAAAATAAATAATAAATAATAAATAATAAATAATAAATAATACAAAATAAATAATAATAGTATAAAATAATAAATAATAAATCACTTAATAATAAATCATAAATCATAAATGATATTAAAAAATATACAAGAATAAATAAAAAATAATAAAAATAGTAATAACTACACTAAAGCTCTAAATAAGAATAAATAGTAATAAAACAAAGAAAGCAATAAAAAAAATGAGTGAAACTATCAAAACAAGAAAATAAAACAAGAAAGCTAAAAATCAAAAGAAAAGTAAAGAAATAAAACAAGAAGGCTAAAAATCAAGTTGCATGTAGACACATGGAGTCTGTGCATGTGGTTCCCCATCCAATGTTGTTCTATTTAATAGATGGTGAGGAAGATGAGAGGAATTTTTGCATTCTATGATTCCGTTATACTATCTTTCATTCTCTTGAGAGAATGGTACACGAAGACTTAGGAGCACTGGCAGTAGTCGTTGATTGAGGGCTCGGGGGTGGCCAGTTGTAGCAGAATCCTGCACAATTGAGCCTACGGTTGGGAGGAGAGTCCTCCCCAACATCTTGTGTTCACCTCGTAGACTGCAAGTACAGGTAACATAGGTAATTTCATTTGTAAGAATTTTTTTTCAATTAAGACATTAAATTTAGTTTTGCTTTGTGTTGTTACATATGGTATCAGAGGAGGTTTAACCCTTAGGGCCTATGGGCATCCGGAAAATTTATTTTGTTGGAATTTTTAACTTGACTTGTTTTAAAGTTACAGGTTGATTACTTCCAGGAGGCCGCATAAATGTTTTCTACAAACCCTCACTATGCATTAAATTTTCTTTATTCAATGCAATTTTCTTTATAACCTATATCGAATTAAAACTGACTTCGATGTGCACTTTTGATCCTTAGCAGGAATAAATGATTTATTATTTTAAAACGTTTCTCTATGGCTCTTTGGTCTAATCTACTTAAAAGGACTAACCCATGTTTCTTGTTAGGACTTGTCCCTGATTTGTTTAGTGTGTTAGGGACAATGAATGTGAAGGTAGAGCTTACCCTCTCCTCGAGGCAGACAAAGGCAGAGTACCGGAGTTCCATTGTTGAACCCCAACCCCTTTACAGAACCTTATTGGATCTTTTACAGGGGATGACTTGGAGTTTTTATGTAATGAAATCAACCTCTATCGACCTGTCAAAAAAATTTTGTCTCTGTTGAGGGCAAGCAGGAGGCAATATTGGGAATGTGATTCCCATACCCATATGCCTATACACATTTTCTCGCAAAGAAAATATTGTTGCGATCTTATTTGACCAAATATTCCCGCGAAGAGAATTAAGATTCCATCACGCGTAAAGATGAAACGTCAACCGTCAACCTTTCGCCGACTCCGCTGGGGATCGAACCCAAAATCTCTGGTTACGTAGGCCAACCCATTGGCAAAGTAATATCTCTGGTTTCTGTTTTTTTTTCCCGTCGCCTTTTGCTTGCAGTTAATTGCGTGTAAGAAAAAAAAAAGCGTGTGATAAGGCCCATGATATCACAGATCTGTCGAAGTATTGCAACTTGGAAAGGGCAAAACAGGCTGCTGCCCTGCACTAGCAAATGGTTTTGCATTTATTTATTTATTTCATTTCAAAACCCCATATTATCTAGTATGCATGTTTCGCCCAATCGCATAAAGCTAGAAGTATAGCACAAGTGGTAGCACGCACTTGTTTACTTTATTATTATTTCCGTACTTTAAAAATCCTATGTCTAGGTCTCTGCTCTGCTTTTTCGAGTTGAAAGCGACCTGTTGTAGGACACCTGATGAGGTTTGTTCATTTAAATAAAATCCGTGTCAACACAGGGAAATGACACCATTTGATCTCAGATCGAAAGTCTCAATCATGCCTTTCAGGTTGCTCTGAAGCAAAGTGAACCCTGATCAAATGAGTGGATAATGTATCCCTATTTCAATTCTCTAATACACATAAATATGGGAGCAAATGTAGTCTTCAAAGACAGGTTGGATAGAATTTGCCAGTTTTTCTTTAAGTTTGTGAAGAGGTAGTGTAGAGCAGCAACTGGATGTGCTCGCAACCACCCGAGATAAAGCAAGAAGGGGTTCCAGAAAATCAAATACTCAACCAAACTTGCAGTAAATTTTTTGTGGATTCAAAGAGTGTATGTGTAGTGTTTACCGTCTTTCGTGGCATGAAATGCATGCAATTTTATGTTTAGTATGATATGAACTGTCGATTGCTCACTGAAATTTTTTTGAGCCAAGCACCAGATCGATACCCTGGCTATGGTTTTGTGTCCTTTTACGGTACTATTTACTTGGAACCGAATCCAGCCGGGGGTTATTCAAGTATTTTTTCAAATAAATTTATGTCTTCCTTTTCTAATTTCATCAGGGTTAAATATGAATCTAGTTGTAGAGCCAAAATTGGGGAATGATGGAAGACAAGATGAGAATGTAGTGCAGGGTATGGTGGTCGTGCCATCTTTCGTCTGAGTCACCCCATCACACCATGTTGTTGTTGCGAGGTGTAACAATCGCTAATAATTATTAGGAGCATAATCACATTGGACTAGGTGTATGCATTACCATAGATAGTGAAGTTGATGACAAGCACATGCAACAACAGCTATGCGATGATTGGACAAACACTACAACCAACTCAAGCTCCTTAGCCCCACGGAGAAGTCCTGGTCAGCACACCGTTAGAAATTTATAGAAATCATAAAAATTTTGTGCTATCAAGGTTCCAGTGGTAGTAGTATAGTTGTTTTATGCAATCATTCTTGGACGCCATTGTTTCTAACATCCACTTTGACCGGGGATTGGATAAAAATAGAGTCAATCTACAATAAATCACTGCAATTTACTCCTATTCATGGGGTTATGGTTCACTCCCTGAATAGCCTAGTAGAATTACCCCTTCATCATTTCAGAATGATAAGCAGGTAGTAATCTCCCCTGGATCACTAGAGTTAATGAGGAACATAAACTTTTGCGTTTTCCCTTGCACTAATAAGGCAACAATTATAGTTGTTGTTGTGAGATCTGTTTTGGATGTATGTGCTAGAATACCTGTCATGGGTGTCCAGAAAAAATGGTAACAGTGTATTTAAATCATTTTCATTCGTAGGAGCTAGATATGTAATGGCCTGATTAAATGCAAAATTCTAAAATGATTTCATCTATTAAAAGTACACAAACTTTACATTCTGAAGTGTTGTTCCAAATATATGTTTAGGTAAGTTTGGGGCTTAAATAAAATTAATTTAATTATAAAGTGTGCTAAAAATGTTGATCGAATTTCCAGAATTTTCTGCACGGATTGAAATATTTTTTTCAATAAGGATATATATCTCCAACAAATAGGAAATGAATTTTTAAGTTTGTAAATATGTGAGTTATTTGAAGGTTTGGTAACAAGGTATGCTTGACTTACAAAGTTAATTAGTTCCATAATAAACTTTGAAATTGTGTGTGCGCACAAAAATAATGAGCAAAGGGATCGAGTATATTAGTGGTATGTTCTGGTTCAAAATGAATGTGAGTGGGGAACACTTATAAAAATAAGTATAGTGTAGTTGAATGCCATAACATGCAAGTGTGTGATATTGTGGTATGTGTGATGATGGTGTGAACATCATCCACTCTCATAGCATAAGAATTTGTACATGCATTGCAGATAATAAGGTATAATTTTCATCATGCCAATGGTTGTGCACAAATGGAAGTGGTGTGTTGAGGTGTGTTGATACATAGGAATTCTATAAGTCCGCATGGTAGGTTGTGCAAGTTTGGATAGCGTGATAACTGGGTTTTGATAAGGCTGGTATGATCACTAGCAATGTGTCTTGCAGATCTTGTCAATTCACACAGAGATTAGATGCTTATTTTCTATTGTGTATCTTGGTCATTAAAAGATTGACCAACCAAATTCTATGCTTGTTGGAGGTTCTTTGTATGTTCTTCATGTTCCTTCTTCAGCACGCACCATATAATTCCTTAAGAAAAGGTCCTGATGGCTCATGGGTTTATATGCACCATATAATTGTCTTTGAAGCTAAAGGGATTAAGAAGCCCTGTGCCTTGAAGCTTTTCCCAAGGATCTCTACATAGAGCCTAATGATATCCTTTTGTATGCACTATGTTATTGTAGTATTTTTCAGAGATTTGAACACCTTCCTCAACCCTAGAGAGACTTTATGCCTAGGATAAGATGCTTTATGACGAAGTTAGGGTGTTTATATTTAAACTTGAATTATGTTTCCTTGTTTTTCATATATTGAAAAATTTACTCGTACGTAGTGATTAGAATCATCTGTTTTTTTTATAGTGATATAGTGCAAATTCAATTCCATTATATCTTTGTCGTGGACCAGCTGAATCCAAGGAAATTACATTATTCTCATGTAATATTTTGAGAATATTCAAAGCCTTCTGAAATTAGTGTGTTATATTGATATTTTGGGTTTCCAGATTCACTGTGTTTGAGAAATTCATGTCGACATTTTTGTAACTATTGTATTTTTCATCTATTGTTTTGATGGCTTCACAGAGCGGAGAATCTGCAAAGATAATCTAGCCTGATATCCAAAGAGAATAAGCTTGCAATTTATACATTATTTAACCTCATATCTACTAAATTGACCAGTTATGTGGCTAATGTTATACTAGTGTCAATTCGTAGTTTGCATTGGTCTAATTTGGACGTTCCAGAATGCCATTGATATATTTTCTCTAGATTTGGCATTTATGTGTTGTATAGTAGTGGCAAATGTTCGCAAACAATTTAATACCAATGTTTATTAATGATTCAATGAACAGATAAACAATCTAATACCAATGTTTATTAATGATTTAATGAACATATAACTTTCAGAAGTTAGTCTTCGGCGATTTTTCAACCTTGTATGTAATTTCTGATGAGGTAGCTTTGTGGGCTTGATGTATGGTTTTAGTATGTATCTGAATATGCATCGGTCCAGAGTAAGTTTATTTGATCAACACTGAGACTTCTTTTGTTAATGACTAGTCTATCTGTGCACCATATATATATAATTGGGTGAACGGAAAAGGGAAACATGAATGGATCATTTATCTGAAAGAGGGCATTAGTGGTGTATTTTCTGAACATAGTTACATAGAGTGTGCGCTACTATGGTCCTAAAGTTTATGGCACATCTGGTTTGCTTAGATCACAATGTATGTAGAGGTTGAATGCTATTCATGGTTGGCCATCAGTGGTGTGAGGAATCTAACTGAAATGGACACTACGCCATTTAGAATTGCTCATCTGTGGTGTTAATTGTTGAGGCTAGTATTTTCTGGTTGTCATAAAACTTTGCAACCTAGTTTGTATTTGTGTTGTGCTTTTGAGTTCTAGAGGTGAATCTATAGCAATTTATTGTTGTTACTGAATGTCTTTTACTTTGTGTTGAGAAATTTACAAATTGGTTGTTTTCACAATGTATGCCAGGCTGAATAAACTATAGTTATATTAACATATGAAAAATATTCATAGCAGAACTAATTATATGTTTTTGATAATTAGAAATAGGGCTATATAAAGAGGCTGCATCATTACCGTGTCAGCGAGAAATAGGGCTATATAAAGAAGCTATTTTATACATTAAATGATCCAAAGAAAGTTTAAGGTCATGTTTTCGGTGGTGTACAAGTTTTAATTGTTTCTCGCTTGGATCGATTACACATAGAACAAATTCTGAGCTAGATTTCCAATTTCATGGATGTGTGGTGATGTTAGTCAATTGTGTATGGATATATGCATAGATTAAAGGTCCTTGATCTAAACCATTTACTGAATGAGAATTCTGATCATTTATTTTTTGAGTTTACATTTAGAAGGTGTACTAATCTATTTTACCAAGTATTTGTAATTACATCATGGAAATGAGGAAGAATGTGGATGAGCGCATCTGAACCATGGTGGAAAATGCAGTCAAAGAAAACATCGTTCCCTTTTTTTTGTCATCATTGGAGACAAGGGCCGTGACCAGGTTGTCAATCTTCATTATATGCTTACAAAGGAAACTGTGAAGGCACGTCCATCTGTGCTCTGGTGCTACAAGAAAAAGCTTTTCCTTAGAAGATTTCTCGACATTGTTGTCAAAAGGAATTTGTAGGAAATGCATAGCCACGGCCACAAGCTTACAATCTTATGTTTAATCTCTTATGCAGACAATTTTATATCTTATCCGGGAAATTAATATGGTTAAATGTATTGTAATTTAAGCAATGGTGTTGCCTTTGCGGGTGCGCTTACAGGCAGGACATATAATTAATAAAACGATTTAATTTTGTGTTGGGGAGGGATAACCTTCCTAGTCATCCGATCCGGTTCTGGGTCGGGTGGCAATGTCTCTTCTTTATGGTGTGGAATATTTTTTTAGTTGTTTGATTTCTTAAAATTCCTTAGAGTAATAATTTAATAGCCATAAGAATCTAAAGATACATTCAATAAATTTTTTAAAAGCAGTCCATTTAATTTTTCTAAGTTATGATTGCTTAAACAGATACAACACATAATTTCAATGTATCCTAGCACATAAGGTCAGAAATCTGGACACTTAATATTGGTGTGACATATCACTTCAAAAGTCATGGTGAATTTTCTTTCAGAATTCAAGTACCTTCTTAAAACAATATTGCCACAAATATTCTTAAGCTTTACTCATTGGAATTTTGATTCTATAAGTTTTAATACTACAAAATTAGTAATTATTGATAATTTGCATAATCAATCACACAGTTTCAAATTTGGCAACGGTTTGATTGCATGCATATGCGGGTGACTTGATGTCACTGTTAGAAATACGATGTTTTATAGGTCGGATATAGGTCTGATCTTGACATTACCATCATATATTACCTTTGCATTGGTACTAAGATTGAATCTAAATCATTAGTACTCCTTATCTTGCATTCAGTGATCATTTGAAAAGTGAATTAGGGGATTGATTGGATCATCTAGTGACCCACATCACATTGCAGTTTTTCTTTAATTAGCTATCCAATTTGGTATCTAAGGACTAATATATTCTTGGTAATAAGCTACAACAATCGGATTCTTGAAAGCGAAACAACGTTGGTATAACTTAAGGTTTGGTGCATTCATCAGTTCCTCATTGCTTTTCTCCTACATCATTATAGACATCAAATTCTTTGGTTCTTTGTTCGCATGGTAAAACCACTATCTCATTTTCTTGAGTTGACTCATTGAGTCATTGGAAAAATATATAATCTTGTAATCTTGGATGGTGATAATCTACCCATAATTGACTATGTATAATTCTCTGGAAGATTGTACTATTGATATGGCACACTAGAATTCTGGTGTAACTACTCACCACTGGTTGCATTACATGTATCTGCTCATTTACTACTCATATGATTTGTATATTAATATTACTTCACCATATATCATATTAATTCACTGAACTAAACATCAATACAACTTTTATAATGTCATAGCAAAATTCATCATACTTCTTTATTTTTAACACATCACATGAAAATAGTAACTGAATGTGATTAAAAGGCATCCAATTTGTAGATAATATACTTCCATAGGATTGATTGTAATCTTGTAATAGGAAAAAGATTCTTTAGTCACGAGACTCGAAGCACTTCTTCAACTTTTGGTGGATATTGAACCACATCTCCATGATTGATAGAATCTTTCGTACTAAACTTGTTTTTATATATACTTCGAAATTTGTGATAACTTATGCTTTAAGTATTATACTTCAATTGAGTAACTAAATTTGTTATAGCTTTTGGCATAAAAGAAGAGGCAACCTATTTTGGAACATAAAGAAGAGTATTGTGGTATTTTGGAACATAAACTTGGTACTCTGAAGGTATCATTATAAGGTCTATCTAAGGATGATAAAATGAAAGGATAAGTTGTGTGAGTGACAACATCTATGACAATTTTCCCTCTAATGGGAGAGCCACATTGTAAAATTTTCCATAGGTGACTAATTATTTATGGATAACAAGACGTATGATCAGGTAATTTTATTATGTTGATAAGAGGATTACATTTGGTAACTATCGTAATGAATTTATTTTTCAGGTATTACCCAAGTTGGGAAATAGTAATGTATGAAATTGCATGATAACCAAGTAATGATAAACTTGGAAGATATAGGAAGGAATGTTGCTAGAAATGTTATAGGGATACCGTGAGAAATATTGTGTCCATAGTGACAAAGAAGTAAAGTCAATTAATAGAGGACTTTCCATAACATTAAAAGAGACGAACTCGAAGAGATAAGAAAATATTTCTTTGGATGAAGTGCTAATTGTTAAATAAGTCAACATCGATCATATGCAATTGCATATAGCAGTAGTGGAATCAATAATCCAAAGGGTACATGGATGTAAAATCAAGGGATTTTAATTTTGAGATAGATGATTTAAATAATGATGGTATCACTAGTAATGAATTTCACCAAAATTTCCTTTGGGAAGGAAGAATATATGACGAGGGATTAAGACTCAAGATGGTAATTATGAAATTTAACGATGTACTTAGAAGATTATACCATTAGTGTAAGTGATCAACTACCTAGTAGAAAGAAGTCAAAATGATTATTCAAAAGTGATTGACAACTTGATGAAAACATATTGACGATGTTTCATGCTATCATGATAGGAAGATAATGATGTTCATATGGTTCTTATAGTGATAAGGCATCTATACAATAATAGCGATATGCATAGGTCTTATGACGTTATGTCAAGATATATTGACATTTTCATTTACTACCTAATGATAGGTATTTAATGTTCAACACTCATGATGGATATGATATGCATAACGTGGCGTAGGAATTATGATGTTATAATATGAGGATTATCGACATGTGGTTCATTTATGTGAACTCATGATATGTCTTAATATAATTATGTGATGTATAATTGAAGCATGTGACATTTCCGTAAAAATCTATGACATGCGTGAGCATACAGATTCATATTAACAAAGATGAACGTCTCATGATGACATGCAAGAGTTGGCATATGGATTATTTCCTATGATACTATCATGGTATGGTTAATGCATTGGATGCATGTTGAGATGTGATGATTCACAAGACTCCACAAATGGGCCGAGAGGGCCGGTTTATTTGATGATCTCGTGCGAGCCCATACGCACAAGGGAGAATAAGTAACACCATGTGGGTTGGGGACAAAACTCAATCAACACTACATATGCTAGTGGTTCCTTTGTCTTGTGTATAGCTCTTGATGGATAGCTCTTGAAGAGCTATGGGACCATCTTGAGGAGGCCAAGTGCTTGATGTTCCAGGCTAGGTGCCTGTTATTGGATTGGGATGCCAAAGTCTGGAAGGGATCTAAAGGACTTCGATGCCTGGGGCTGTGCACTTTAGTAGTTGTGGAGGGAGTAGGCTAGCCTGCGAGATGCCCGGGGTCATTAAGTACCGGACCGGATGCCTGCCTTGGGGCAGATGAGGTCTGAGTCAGGCGCGAGTCTTGGGGCCAACCTTGGACTAGGATACAGACCGGGTCAGGCTTAGCCTGGTACCGAAAGTGGGAAAAAGGACAGAGATTCCTTGAGATTTCCCGGGGTGTTGGAGACTTTCGATGCCTGCTAGTTATACTAGTTCAGCAGAAGGTGTTGGCAACATGAAGTAAATAAAATAATAAATAATACAAATAATACACAATAACTTCGGGATGAAGTTCCTTAAAGTGGGAGAGTATGTAATATCCCTCCCTTTAATAATAAATAATAAAAATAATAATATAATAATAAATAATAAATAATAAATAATAATAATAATATAAATATAAATCACTTATTAATAATCATAAATCAAAATGAATTTAAAAATATACAAGAAAAAAATAAAATAATAAAATAGTAATAACTACACTAAAGCTCTAAATTAAGAATAATAGTAATAACTACACTAAAAGCTCTAAATAAGAATAAATAGTAATAAAACAAAGAAAGCAATAAAAAGAATCAAGAAAGCTAAAAAATCAAAAGAAAAGTAAAGAAATAAACAAGAAGGCTAAAAATCAAGTTGCATGTAGACACATGGAGTGTGTGCATGTGGTTCCCCATCCAATGTTGTTCTATTTAATAGATGGTGAGGAAGATGAGAGGCATTCTTGCATTCTATCATTCCGTTATACTATCTTTCATTCTCTTGGGAGAATGGTACACGAAGACTTAGGAGCACTAGCAGTAGTCGTTGATTGAGGGCTCGGGGGTGGCCAGTTGTAGCAGAATCCTGCACAATTGAGCCTACGGTTGGGAGGAGAGTCGTCCCCAACATCTTGTGTTCACCTCGTAGACTGCAAGTACACGTAACATAGGTAATTTCATTTGTAAGAATTTGTTTTCCATTAAGACATTAAATTTAGTTTTACTTTGTGCTGTTACAGAAGCTAAAATGATGTTGGGGTGATTCTGAGAATCGTGAGATGGTGGGGTGATTCTCAGAATCGCCGCATGTGCCCACACCTGCATGAAATCTAAGCGTGGGTTCATGGGCTGATTCTGAGAATCGCCCTGCCACCATACAATACATTACCTTTGCTTTTCAAATCGTGTAAAGGGTTAAAAGAGGCTCAGAATCCCAATTCTTGTAGTTACGTCGGAAGGGTAGCTCAAAATTCTAGGTAGTTAGAGTAATCTTCCTGACTCTAGTAGTTGGTTGGGAAATGGAGGTAACCAGACTTGCAATGGCTTTCTCTTGGCCCACAATAAGTGGTTCGTCGATCAAGTTCAATATTGATGTTCTTCTCAGAGCAATACGTGCACGGGGAGTTATTGTAGAAGAGGCCAAGACTTCTAAGCTATCCTTAATGTTCCAAAGTCCATCTCTGACATTCCAAGAATGTCCGGCCTCTGGGAGCTCTAGTGTTTGAGGGGGAAGCAATGGAAAGAAGTTTAGATGTTCTGTAATATCTAAAATCAAATTGTTTATCCTCATTCCTTTTTATAACTAGAAATAATGTCAGACCTTGGGATTGTGCACCATTGCACCATTTTGGATGCTTGTAGGAGAAGAACGGACAACTCTTTAAGCCATCTGTTGACAGAAGAAGCCTTATCTTTGTTCTTATTGAATTCGTGATGATATTGCGGGATCTACGTGATGATAGGTTCGACGGTAATTACCAGATCTTTCATAGATGCCAATTCCTTCCTGAAGTGATTGGCGATGTTGATGTCCTAAAGTATCCGCTGGATTTCCATATGGATACGCACACCAATGAATCGAGAGACTAAACTAGAATACGTCACCGTTTTTCCCATCAATCTCTCACAGATCAGAGAGAGCAATATATTATGCAATCCCTTACTCCAGAAAGACAGATTTGAATTTATATCAAAGTAAACTAAATTTTTACTCTGATCAAGTGATGGTGTGATGGGTATGGGCTTCTTATGCACAGTTTGATAGTATTATATCTTTAAAAAATTGTATTCTCGTTGATAAAGAAGAAGGAATATTGCTTTCCCATATTCGTTTTCAAAAACAATGTCAATTAGTTGATAACGAGGAAGACATAATAGCAAAAAGAAAGCTATCACCGAGCTCACCTAAAGGTTACGAAAAGTTATTGCCATGCATAAAGAGGAAGGCATATTTCGCTTTGAAAAGCCACAACCCAGACTACTTTCCTAAAATAAAAAAGGGAAAAGGTATATTTATATAGCAAGTTATTCCAATGCTTTCATAAAATTTGAAGGGGTAAGGCATATTGCGACTGCCCAGACCACTTTCCTAAAATACAAAAAGGACAATTCTAACACATGTTATTCTATGATTTCAAGAAATTATTCTTTATGGTACATTTCAGTTATGAAAATGTTCTCCTTATGCATCAATAACAATGAATATATTTGGCTAAAAAATTGAATTTAGAGAAGCCAAAAATCCTCTGCAAGGGGGACTGCAATATCAAAATATCAACCGTAGATGATGTCATTTTCCAAAGCTTTTTTTTAATGTAGTTTTAACATTCTATATTTATAGGGGATGAAAAGAGCTAGAGAGAAGTCTGGCTTCCTCCATAAAGGCCCCAACTGTGATATATAAATTCACCTTCTTTTGATTTCATTAATGGAGACATATGGGGATCCATTCAAAGCGAAAAGGTGATTCAGAGGTTGTGACTTTAGCAATAATATAGTTAATAAATTTAAAAGTTATGATTGTTTTTTTCACACTGTACAAGCCAACACACTCTTGATAATCAGATATATACGCAATGATATTTTCGACATTGAAAAATTACCAATAATATGCAGATAATTTACAAAAATAGTAAATTATTAAGAAGCTCTAAACTCACAAGTCGAGCGTTAGCAAATGTTTAAGGATTAGTAATGTAAATAGTTAGTTTTAGAATCTGTTTTATTACCATCTAGACATAATTCTTTGGTATCGACATTATGATTCTATAAACATTGCTTGGTACCAAGATTAGGATTCTATAAATATTATGGAGTTTACATGGGCTAGTACATCAAAGAGATCATGTATAGTAGTAGAAATAAAAAAACCAGATGACTTAGACTTCGTGGAGGTATGGCCATCTGTATCCATGTCCCATAGTTAGTATCACCAAACCTCGATTTGGTGATGAGTAAAAATCGCATAATGGAAAAAACACGTAACTAAATTCTGCACTACTGAAACTTCTCTTCCCATCTAACTACCAAAGTCAAGTACATTACTCTAGCTACCTAGAGTTTCTAGCTACCCTTCCCACGTAACTAAAAGGATTGGGAGTCCAGGCCTCTTTTAACCCTTCCCGTGATTTGGAAAGCAAGGGTAATGTATTTTATGGTAGCGGCGGGATTCTTAGAATCACCCCATGTGCCCACGCTTGGATTGCATGTAGGCGTGGGCACATGGGGGTATTTTGAGAATCACCCCACCACCCCGCTATTCTCAGAATAGCCCTAGCATCATTTGAGCTTCAGTGAGTATCACCAAACCTTGATTGGGTGATGAGTAAAAATGGCATAACGCAAAAAACACGTAACTAAATTCTACACTACTCAAACTACTCTTCCCAACTAACTACAAAATTCAAGTACATCAAAGAGGTCATGTATAGTAGCAGCAATAAAAAAATAAGATGACATAGACTTCACGGAGGTATGGGCATCTGTATCCATGTCCCACAGTTAGTATCACCAAACCTCGATTGGGTGATGAGTAAAAATCGCTAATGCAAAAAACACATAATTAAATTCTACACTACTTAAACTACTCTTCCCAACTAACTATGAGAGTCAGGTACATTAGTCTAAATTTTATTACAAAGCAATCCAGTGAAGAAACCATTGCCAATATTGTAGGAAGGCAAATTATAATTTTAGTTATTGGTTATACAGACCTGCAACAATTCAATATTTTTGCAACTAAAAACTAAAGCATCAATCTGAATAGCCCCGCAAAATTGCCTATCACTGTAAAGCATCACGTCTGTCTTTATAAAATGAATCTACATGCGTGACCACTTGTGTCATGCCCCGAAGCCTACGATGGTCTTTCAACCGTGCCGGCGAGGTGCAGCACCACCAAACACTTTCTTTTTAACAATACTTGTGCACATGGACTACGCCTAATTCATAACCGTGTACTTAGTTTGTGTTTCGCAACCAACTATAATATGCAATTAACCTTTATATCAATGAACACCCATACTTATTCATTATCCACAACAATTATAAAAGAAGACAACAATTGCACGATATAAAGGGGAGGGGCAACACCCGAACAGTCTGCCCAACAATATATTATATCAGTTTTCCAATAATACAATGTACAAGTAATTCTTGGAAAACTCCAAGCCAATACTTAGCCAAATTTTACAATGAGAGGCAATCCTGCCTTTTACAAGCTTGTGCACTTCTTACACGAAGGGTGGTGCTCACCTGAGTCACCTAGAAGACCCTTGCCATGTCCTACACCAAACTACGCCTTTACCAACTCAACACTTGACACCCTTGCCAACCATCAACCCAGGAATAGCTCTGCGCCTTCTCCAAGTTGATCGCATGAGCTATGCGCATTTACCAAGTGAATCTGTGCACTTCTCTATGTGTAGAGGTGAATGTGCCTTGTCAAATTGCCTTCCAAACAAGCCGACCTTCAAAATATGCTTTAAGGCACCCCTTCAACACTTTCCATAAGTTGGCCTTGCCTCCCTTCGTGGGTCGGCCCACCCTTGTCGCTCGCGCTCCATACTGGGTATAAACATCAACGTTCCCACACACTTTATTTCAAGTGTCGCAAAACTGTCAAGTATCGTCGCATATCGTTCAGCCTTTCGTCGCATTTTGTGCGATGCTACCCAGCACTCCACCCTTGTGTGGGTGTGCACGCTTGCCCGGCGTGCGCAGGCCTGAGCGCTTGGTGCCCACCCATCGCACAAGCTATAAGGCGTTACATCCTCCTCCACCTGAAGTCATTGCCATTCTTGACAACATCCCCAAGCATCAACACCCATGATGTCAACTCATCCACATATGGCAGACATCCCTACAACATATGTAGGACTCAATCTCCACCATGTCTCATCTCAGCGACCGACTGTCACCAAGATAGCCCATAGCAAAATATGTCATAGATTTCCATGATCATCGACCCCCTGCCACAATCTCTCCATGCTGCTCTCCACCACAGAAGGTTGGCCCTTCCAACTCAAGCTACATGCCCACTGCAACACTGTGTCAACTCCATCATGTCATCAACTCCATCATGTGCAAACTACCCATGATATGTCAACAAGTGTTAACACACCTCAACCATGTGCCAACATCTCACAATCTGCCAAGTGCTCCAAGAGAACACCTCTCTCCATCATGTGTCAAGTGCTCCAAGAGAACACCTTTCTCCATCATGTGTTCTATGTGTCCAGCTACCATGATAGTCCAACACAATCCCAACATACCTCTGATCATCGCATGCTCCCCATGTCTGAACTAGGTGGGTAGCTAATCCAACCATCATGCCAAAATCATGAAAGTAAACATCCTCATGTCATCATCAGTTGTTCCTCAAAACATCTGCCACATCTTGAACTCATCAAGAATAACCCATGCTCAGGTTCATGAAGTAGCCTCCATCCCATCTGCAACATGTCATGATGCTTGATGCCAAACCATCCCTGCACCATCATACCTGCTCAACTACTTTAAGGACTCACTGCCATGAGCAACTAACAATGAGCCCTATCTTCTTGTCCATCTAAGAAGATGTAGAGGGGCTAGAGCCGAAAGGCTCACCCTCACTAATCATCTTGATCCATCTATCAGGATCCTCAACCTCCATCCTTTGCAGATAAGTGACCTGGTCCTCATCTCGAACATCCGGCCTCACATATAACTCCCCATCATCATCCTCATCCTCAATCACCTCTAGCCTTCTTGTCAAATCCAAGATACTATCTGAAAGTGATTTGATGACCGATGACTGCTCGATAAGCTTTGTCTCAACCGTGGACAACCGCTTACTAATGTCACCCATTTTCTTCTCATCCCCCATTTGCATCACTGCCAATTTACAATCAAGCCTAGTCACACCAAAGGTAGGCACACCAATGGGTGCATCTTCCCTTCCATCATAAATGTACAGCTTCTTCAAATGTGGAACAATCATGGCATCATATTGTTTCATAAACTCCATCCTTAGCACATCCTCATAGTCATGAATCCACACTATAGTGAAGTCCACCTTCCAGGTCCATTCACCAAGTGTTGTGTCAACCTGTTCAGCTACACCAAGAACTTCATCCAGAGGAGAATTCATTGTCTTCATATGTGCCTTGATAAGAACATATTTCAGCCCAATCCTTCTCGCAGTATCTTCACCCATGAAGTTGTGAGAAGCCCCACTATCCACCATAGTGAGTATATCAGTATCTCCAACCTTCATCTGAACATACTCCAACTTATTCCTCTAGGGATCCTTCCGAGAGATCACCTCTATATCAGCAGCAACTCCAAGTATCTGCATCATCCCCACAGAAGCACCTTCATCTTTCACATTATTGTGATATGGCAGCCACTTTCGGTCTAGAAGGACAATTCTTCACCGTATGTGGACCAACACATATCCAACACTTCATGATCTTCTTCATCTTCGAACTATCATCCGATTTTGAAGCATCATCTTTCTTCTTATCTTTCTGCTTGTTAGACTTCTTCTTCCTATCATCAGAAGTCTCATCATAATGCTCCACCAACCTGTCAACAGCAGCAAAAGCTTATTCAAGTGTTCTAATCCTTTGCCTCTTCACCTCATTGCGTGCCCAAGGCTTCAACCCAATAATGAAGTTAAACACCTTGTCTCTCTCCACCATGTCAGGTAGTTCAAGGACCGTACTTGCAAACTCCCGCTGATATGTCTGAAGGTTACCAGTCTGCTTTATGTATTTAATATTCATCCTTTCTTCCGATGTTTCATCCTGAGGACTAAAATGGGCCTGCAAAGCTCCTTTCATCTCATCCCATGAAGTGATGTCACTAGCACTGCCACCAGAAATTTTGTCCATCCTCTTTCACCACCACATCTTAGCATCCTTTGTTAGAAACTAAGCAACAACCTTGACCTTAGCCTCATCATCAGATAGACCCAACCATTCCAATTATTGCTCCATGTCCCACAAAAATTTTCCAAGAGTCTTTGCACTCCTTGTACCATTGAATGATTCCAATTCCTTGACTTTCACATGAGGCAATCCTCCACCTGAGCCATGCCTCACGGCCTTCTTCAACACTGCTATCCCATCCTTGGCTTCATCAAAATATTTCTTCAAGGCCACGATCTCTGCCAGACCTTGGTCCCTTGCTTCTTCAACCTCTTTGATTCTCACTTCAAGTTGTGTACACATCAAATTAGTTTACTCGTGTTGAGTTCAGAGTTCATCAAGTTCATCTTTCATCCTCAAAGTTGCCTTTTGTTCTTCCAAAACAAGGTCAATCTTCTTTTCAAAATGATCTTCCAAGTACTCCATTCTTTCCAACACTTTTTGCATCAAACCAAGGGTAATATCCTTGGGATCACGACTAGACCCAGCCTGGGATTCAGCCATTTCCAGTAGCCTTTTCCTTCTTTGCAATCTAGTCTCGACCATGCACCGGCTTCACCTGCAACCCAAGTCCTTGATGTCACACTTATCAAGAAGTGTTTCATCAACTTCTTTCCCTGCAAGAACCTGTTACCACAGTCACTTCTTCCAAGTGTATCCCACACTTGCCTTCGTCACGAGCTTCACTAGCTCTGATACCAACTGTCACGCCCCGAAGCCTACGGTGGTCTTTCAACTGTGCCGGCGAGGTGCGGCACCACCGAACACTTTCTTTTTAACAATACTTGTGCACATGGACTATGCCTAATTCACAACTGTGTACTTAGTTTGTGTTTCGCAACCAAGTATAATATGCAATTAACCTTTATATCAATGAATACCCATACTTATTCATTATCCACAACAATTATAAATGAAGACAACAATTCCACAATATGAAGGGGAGGGGAAACTCCTGAACAGTCTACCCAACAATATATTATATCAATTTTCCAATAATACAATGTACAAGTAATGCTTGGCAAACTCCTAGCCAATACTTAGCCAAATTTTACAATGAGAGGCAACCCTGCCTTTTACAAGCTTGCGCACTTCTTGCACGAAGGGTGGTTCTCACCCGAGTCACCTAGAAGACCCTTGCCAAGTCCTACACCAAACTACACCTTTACCAACTCAACACATGACACCCTTGCCAACCATCAACCCAAGAATAGCTCTGCACTTTCTCCTAGTTGAGCGCATGAGCTACGCACATTTACCAAGTGAATTTGTGCACTTCTCTATGCGTAGAGGTGAATGTGCCTTGTCAAATTGCCTTCCAAATGAATGCCAATCCTCATCTATATATACGCATGTTTCCATGGGAGGTGGCTCTCTAGCCAACCTTCAAAACATGCTTTAACGCACCCCTTCAACACTTTCCACAAGTCGGCCTTGCCTCCCTCCGTGGGTCGGCCCACCCTTGTCACTCGCGCTCCATATCAGGTATAAACATCAACGTTCCCACACACTTTATTTCAAGTGTCGCAAAACTATCAAGTATCGTCGCATATCGTTCAGCCTTTCGTCGCATTTTGTGCGATGCTACCCGGCGCTCCGCCCTTGTGCAGTTGTGCACTCCCGCCCGGCATGCGCTCGCCCATCGCACAAGCTATAAGGTGTTACAACTTGGATTGATGTGGGGGGAGTCTTGAGTACTGTATTGAATTTGAAAATGACCTAGAGCTAAAGAGAAGTCTGGTTGCCTCCATAAATGCCCCAACTTTCATATATAAATTCACCTTCGTTTGATTTCATTAATGGAGATATATGGCGATCCATTTAAAGCGAAAAAGTGATGCAGAGGTTGTGAATTTAGGAATAATATAGTTAATAAATTTAAAAGTTATGATTGTTTTGTTCCCACTGTACAAGCCAACACTCTCCTGATAATCACATATGTAAGCAATGATATTTTCGACATTGAATAATTAGCAATACCATGCGAATAATTTATGAAAATACTAACTTATTAAGAAGCTCAAAATTCACAAGTTGATCGTTAGCCAATCTTTCAGTATTATTAATGTAAATAGTTAGTTCTAGAATATGTTTTATTACCAACCAGACATAATTCTCTGGTACCAACATTATGATTCTATAAATATTGTGTGGTATCGAGATTGGGATTCTATAAATATTGTGGACTTTACACGGGCCTGTACATCAAAGAGGTCATGTATAGTAGCATAAATAAAAAGTCAGACGACTCAGACTTCGCAGAGGTATGGGCATCTATATCCATGTCCCACGGTTAGTATTACCAAACCTAATGAGTAAAAATCGCATAACGCAAAAAACACGTAACTAAATTCTACACAACTCAAACTACTCTTCCCAACTAACTACTAGAGTCAGGTACATTACTCTAACTACCTGGAGTTCCGAGCTACCCTTCCCATGTAACTACAAGAACTGGGAGTTCGAGCCTCTTTTAACCCTTCTCGTGATTTGAAAAGGAAAGGTAATGTATTGTATGGTGGCAAGGTGATTCTTAAAATCGCCCCATGTGCCCACGCCTGGATTGCATGCAGGTGTCGGCACATGGGTGATTCTTGCATGCATGTGTGGGAACATGGGGCGATTCTAAGAATCTCCTGCCACGTCGCGATTCTCCGAATCACCCCAGCATCATTTTAGCTTCAATAGGATGATGTCACAGACACCCTTTTCCAGATCATGCTTCACATCCTTGTCAAATTCTATCTTTTTGGACATGAAGAAACGGAAGCATATGTTGATGATGGTCACTTGTTGAGAATCTTCAAGCAGAGGCTACTATGAGAGGATCAAGGTCATCATCTTCTAGATTTTTTTCGTACCCTCATTGCATTTACAGCACTTGGAGATGCTGGCAACAACTCGGTGTCCATTGACGTCATAAACATGGTAGGCGAGCATGCACAGTACAGAATGCTCTCCAACAAATGGGATGACGTGCAGTGGACGATGAACTTGAACGTAAAAGCCACTCTCAACTTCCGTGTCGGTTGGTCACATGGGGCAATTCTGAGAATCATCCCGCCACCCTCGCGATTCTCAGAATTGCCCCAAAATCATTTGAAAGTGGCATAAATACTTTGAGGTCGCATTAGCAGTCAATCCTTTTGCATGGTAGGTAGCTTTAACCGATAACTACTTGGAAAATACAATCGTTGCAGCATCCAGTCAAAGTTTAATTTGAATATTAAAATGTCAAATTTATTTACATTTTAGATAATAATGTAAATTTATATTTTCCATGTAATGATAAAAAATATGGGATGGTGGGAAGATTCTTAGAATCCCCTTGCCACCCCACAATTCTCAGAATCACCTGCGGAATGGTCGTGGCTCTAGGAGGTGAACTTTTACTTATGAAGGGAAATGCCTTCATCCATATCTTCAAAGTCTTGTAGCTGAAAAAGGAAATTCCCACAGGTTTACAATCATTTTTTTCCACTGAATTTAAATACATTACCAATATTTCAGTTGGATCTCTTTCTAAATTAATATTTTAGCTAGGGTGATTCTGACAATTGTGGGGTGGAAGGGCGATTCTCAAAATCACCCCATGTGCCCACGCCTACATGAAATCCAACAAATTTATGATTAATATCTACCAACAACAACTACGACTACACTAGTGACATATTTAGTTTAAAAAAATGGCATGCTTATTATCATTAGAGACTATATCCTCCCATGAAGCCAAACCATGGAGGACTACTATACTCAGACGTTACAGTACTCCATTTGGTTAAGTTTTATGTGGGGTCTCCATGCAAAGCAGTTCTTTCATTCCATGTCAAGCAGATCACTTTGTATCTCCTTACCTCAACGTCTGCTTGCCACTTGGAGGATATGTGCAAGCAATAGCTCAATGATTTGCAAGGGTAACTCGTGTAATAAAGAGTCCACAATAAGGACCGTTTCCATGTATATTCATAGCCTTCAATGCACAAAACACTTTTTATTCTCAGTATGTCAACTTTAAATAAGGAAATTTACAAATCCATATTCAATTAATTCCACTCTACATGAGAAAAACTGGTTTGACTACATTATTAATGACAAAATCATTCATCTTTAGTTTTAGAAAGTTAAATAAAATCTTAATAATTATAAAACCAAAACTTTAGAGTTTTGAGCTTTGAGTTGGTGGTGGGATTTGATTTTTTATTATTTTTATTTTTCAACATTATGGATGTATGAGTGATGACTCCAAATATTTGAACAAGAGTGAGACTATTACAAATAAATTCCAAACACCAAAAGCCTACAAACTGGAGTTTATAATAAAAATTTATTACACAATTCTGGTGATAAATATTATATTTCATTATTTGATATTATTCTATCTAATAATTAGAATAACCCAACCTAAACTCAACTTAATCCCCCAAACAAACAAACAAAATAATAAAACATAAAAATAAAAAAATAACCCTACATCGAAAAAGATAGCCCTAACATCGATCTCAACCATTATAGTCGACCAATCTGAATTAAATCTTTCTATTTTAAGCCTGAATTGTGGCGTTTGATTCTCAACTATTAGAAATAAGGGAACATCACATTATGGTCCACAAGAGTGAGTTAATATTAATATTCGATTTCAATTTTCCTTAGAAGAAAGAATAGCACAAAGGAATCTGTAGCATCATGGTCCATAACCATAATGGAGGACAACCCTGAGTTAGATCTTTCTATTTTATTTTTAAATGGATTACCATTACATGATTAGTATATTCATAAGGTTAATTAGGAGCAGTGGGTGAAATGCTATTATTTTATTACTAGTGATATGATGACTATAATACCATGATTGTAATGACTTTATGTGTTTATGATTAAGAGTCCCTTGAGAATATATAGATATATATATATATGAGATTTTGTTATATATATATATATATATATATATATATATATATATATATA
Organism: Pinus taeda; assembly: GCA_000404065.3. Taxonomy (NCBI): domain Eukaryota; kingdom Viridiplantae; phylum Streptophyta; class Pinopsida; order Pinales; family Pinaceae; genus Pinus; species Pinus taeda. The sequence continues at coordinate 211,584 of APFE030278657.1, forward strand.
TATATAATGAGATTTTGTGTAAAGTAAAAGATTTTTATAGATATTTTAGAGTATATTTCAAAGTTATATGATAGTAGCAATGACTCTTGGAAACGTTATGTGGGAAGATGTTAAATATATATCATTAAATTAAACTAATATAATATTATCTTCTATAGATAGATAGATATTGTTAATATAGTTTATATCAATATTCAAATATGTATTGTTTTTGGACACTGAAACAAATTAATAACTTGGAAATCAACGTTAAATTCTGTGCTAAATTATGTAGCCTTTAAACCTAACAAAATGAACATTCAAATATTTTTTTTGAAATAGCATAAAATACAATTTTATACATTTAAGATTACACATATAGGCTTTATTAATGCATCAATTTTTAAAACACAACATCCAAACCTAGGTTAGATTCTAGTTCATAATTACATTCCCTTTGGAGATGCATAAAAGGAAATAGTTATGCTTGTAATCTCAAATATACTATCATAATTTGTAATCTTACAGGTGTGTTACATGTGTGTTATATATTGTGATTGTGAGTTATAATTGTGAGTTTCTAGATTATTATCTTTAGCTAATCAAATCCATTTTCTTATGGCATGAATAGGCCTAATGGTTAAGAGAATGTGTTTCCTCCTAAGAGGTCACAGGTTCAAAAACCAGAAGAGGTTAGAGTAGGTATGCCTTCATAGACAATAATCAAATCGTTGCGTGGAGGTGGGTCTCTTGTCCCACAAAAAAGGGGCTCTCATACAACAATTTGGTGTCTGGCTTGGCTATGATGATAGAGATTCTGAATAGGTTGTTACCAGAAGGAACAGTGTTGAAATGGGAGTTTTCTGAAACCAGTCGTAGATCTAGAAGAATTTTGAAACATGAAATGGTGCACATGCAGGTGGACTCATATGCGGCACTAGTTGATGAAAGTGAAGAATATGGAACATCTTCATCTGGATCCAGTCATTCATCTGAAGATGTGAATTCTGATGGTGTGCAAAAAAATACGAGTGATTTTGGATATTTGTCTAAGACAGTTTATATAAGTGATGTTTGCATCGTATCCTGAAATAAATTTTTTTATTTCCATATGGTGTTAAATCAGAAGTTTAGAGTCATTTTTATGTTGTTTGATTATATGTCTTAATTATGGTAATTTTTATTTTTTAGAATATCTACAATGCAACATTAAATTAGAGATATAATGTATGTTTCATTCAATATACAAATAATGACATTTTGATTCATTTAGTCATGTAATTTGTTCATAATGTCATGGTTTTTAAATTCTATCGTTGAAAAAATTCCAATTTCTCTTGTATCTAGTTTGTTATGGTTGAAAACATGTTGAATTTATACTTAGGGAAGAAAAAGGTTATTCTACCAAAAACATTAGTGTGTTTTTTTCCTCATAAACAACTATGTTTTTGCACATAAAAATTCGGTTTTACTAGCATTTTTTAAAAATGTTGAAAATTGACCCTAAAAAAAATCGTTTTTCTAGTATCAACACTTTTTCATTATCAAGGTTTTTTTTCATGAAAAGTTCATTTTCATTGCCATTTTTAAAACATGTTCCAAATTGACCCTAAAAAGAAAAAACCATCATTCTAGTATACACAATTTTCATTTTTAGCACTGTTCTTGATGTTTTTCCGGGGTTTTTTGGCGAGAGTTCCCATTTTGAGTTTATAGTTCCCATTTGAAAGTTTACATTGTTATAAATGTACCCATTCAGGCTGCGGTTCTTCTCCATAGGCCTTGGCCCATTTCACAAGGTGCATGTGTGGGTCATCTCGTCCAACGTATTTTTCTTGTAATCATAGCTACGGTTTCCCAAATCCTATGCACATCATCCTTCTACATCCACACTAGTCCTCAAAACTTCCTTGATGTGTTCCCCACCAGGGCACAAGTATTGCGTGCAGTGCCCACTTTAATACATCAAATCGTTGTTGTTTCGGTTCTGCACTTTCAATCTTGCTCAAGAATTCATCCACCACTGTCAATCCATCATATGTCAACAGATCTTGGGCCTTTGTTGTTACACAATGCAGTGGTCTCATCATCATGTTGAAATTCAGCATTGTTACTTCTTTCAATCGATTCTACCAGCGCTCTACTTCTCCATCTGAATCCGAAGTGTGGGAGCTTTCGTGCTCCCATGACATTCTCCCATCTGCAGTTGAATTCACCCAATCCTAGTCTCGTAGAGTTATATTGTAAATACAATCCAACTCATCATCACTTTCATCGTCGTGCACTGGTTCAGTGTAGCATGCTGCTTCGGCTGGGCCTAGTGGGACTACTATCCATAGTGATTTTTTTTAGAATATCATCTTCCACTTCTTCAGGTTGATGACTCTATTCATATCAATGGCCCGGTCTATTCCTAACAAGGTGGCATAGATATTGTTGTCATCGACAATCTCTATCACTTCAAAGTCTGTCTACGTGCTTGCACCTTCAATATCAATTGTTACCCCTCATAACCTCCCCATGGGAAGAACCTTGTGTTGGTTTGCCATTTGTAATTGAATAGGGGACCACTACATCATGGACCTGCCCATGCGTTCCCATGTTTGGTTCAGTAACACATTTGCATCCGATCCCAGATCTAGGATGACCTAATCCATCTCATACCCACCAATCTACGCTATCAATCTCATTTCCCTGTGAGTGCATGAAGCATGCTTTCCCAATTTCCAAGCTACGCAGAGTTATCTTGACCTCACACACCTGGTGATCAACTCCTATAGTCCATTAACTACCTTGTTGTCACATAACAGTTTCATGCATGTCTCCAGAAAGGTAGTGAGCATGGAAGGATCCATTCTTGGCTCTGGTTGATCCTTACGACTTGAAGTGGAGGCCTACATGAAGCTCTTCTTAGCTTCCATAAACGTCTCCTTTGCGCATTCCAGGTTAAACTCACATTCCTTTGCGAGAGCCTTGTGAACACATGTATCTTCCTCTGGTTGATTCCCCTTATCCTCCCCTGTGGTCGCACCGCTTTTGAGAATCATGTTCACATTTAGGTCTTCTTCGCGTGGTTCAAACCTCATTATTTGGATATTTTGGGTCAAAGGAAGCTGAAATATCCATTTTTCATGCATCTATGTGACCAACATAGGAAAACATATTATTTCATGATCAAACTGAGCACAGTATGAACAAGATATCCTCATCAGGTTTCTACAATCACAGGAATGGTGCCCTAGTCCTCCGCAACTGTAGCAAATTAACTGTTCGCATCCCCTTCCTGGTCCCGTTCCTCCTCGTCCTCAACCTAACCCCTGCAATCTAGCATGTGCCATCCCTACAGCTGGGTTGAGGGCTCACATTTATGTTTGCATCCTATAGGCTGGGGTCTGATCCATCATTAGCTTGTAGTTGCAGCAAGTGCACTCGTCGTGGCCTACCGACCTGCAGAAATTACAAAACAACTATTGGGGAGTCTACATATATTTCTGCAACCAATGACAATTGTCCATCGTGTGCTTTACTCCTATCTGAAAAATCGTGCACCATAACGTGCGTGTCACACTTGGCCCTCCCTGTGCTTCTGGTCCCAACGGCATTGGTCCCCCTCCTACTAAGTAGTTCACGAATACTAGACAATGATCCTTGTCATGGCCCTGGCCTTTACATTTTATGCACCATACTTCCTCACATGCCTCTAGTCGTAGTACCCCATCTTGCTTCAAAGTGTGCATTTCCAGGAACAGATTCTGTAGTTGCACATGGATTTGCTGAACTCCCAACCTAGGGTCTCGTATCAAGGTCTCATGTAACCTCATTTCCATTCCCAACACTTTGGCCTAGGTGGAAAGTTTCTATTATGATAGCACCGTCCTCAAGTGCAGTGTTAAGGATGCCAAAAACTATGTGCGATGTTGTGCATCCATTAACATCATATTGGCCTCACGGATTGTACTCTTCAGCAGGTGATCTAGGTCCTAGGGGGTCTTGCCTAGAAGCATTGCGATCTCTTTAAACCTGATGATTGCCTGTGTCTATAATTTTGGCTGCCTAAATTCTCTATTCAACGCATTATGTATCTCTCTTATCCATGAGTTTGGGTGTTCGTTAGAGTGCTTGATATATGATGTCAATGCGTAGTCCTACAGTGTGCTCACCAGCATAGCCTTCTAAATGTTGTCATCCTTGACCCCTTGCACTTCCCACAATGCTATTACCACGAACCAAAATTGGTCTAGATCTTCATTTCCTACACCTCTGAATATGGGTAGTTTGATCATGCTCACCATGCTAAACTATGGGGTGGAGGAGGTCGAGTGGGTGGAGATGGAGGTGAGGAGGTGAAACGGGTGGTGGCATGGGTGGAGGTGGTAGTTACGGAATGCAATGCCTTATCAAACTGACTTCACTTCTTGGAGAGACCCATGTGAGCTCTTCCTCACTCTCTCACGAAGGTAAAATTAAGGGATTGTTTTCTAATTCCCCGCTACCTTTGTAGATCTTTCCACTCTGTTTCGTCCAAAACATTAATTTATTCGCATAACCTGCTTTGTACATAACAACATGTTAATCTAGGTATTGAAATATTTAATATACTTACCTCACGGTCCCTTGAGAAAATGTCATTCTGCTTCGTTGTATCTCACGGTCGTGTCTATCATGAACTCAATGATGAATCCCCCTATTATCCGGTCGAGCCAATGGTCCATAGCTGATGTGATCTTATATTTTGATGCCTCTAGACTTTTCACCAATTCTGGAGTCCACGCTATCAATTGGCAAGGCCTACACCTTCTTTGGTTGTCGGCTAACCTCACGATCCACTCATATAGTTCAGAAGGAAAGGATGCAAAGAAAATCTTATGGATTTCCATATACACGTAGCGATCCAGCCACCTTTTCTTAGATACCTATGGAGTTATGTTTTCCTGTGTCACAAACTCATCAATATTCTTGTCCAACCACTCTTCAATTTCCTTCTTTGTTGGGTTCTAGTGGCATGACATTAGACATCCCTTAGGTAGATCCGAGTCCCAGCAACAGAACCATTAGTTGCCTACGTGGGGCCTAACCCAGGTTCAAAAGTGATTTAGCTAAGAAAATCCCAGTACTATTGGCCCTTTCGGCAACAGTCTATGGAGAATGGACTGAGATCTCACCTGAAGTAGTATGGGAGGGTGTTGGAACTAGGTTTGTGCACCCTGGGGATGTCTGATATGTGCCAGTAGGGATGAAATTCAACCTTAACGCTTATTGGGCTATGCGCACTAGTGAGCTTCTTGTGTCCTATGGTACTACCTTCACGTAGCTTTAGCCATAGTGTGACTAGTGTTAAATAACCAAGTCTGCCTTAATTAGGTTTTCTTTCTTAATTAATTAGAAGGTTTTCATGCATAAGTATTCATACAAGTGCATGCATATCAATAAACAGATACCATTAATGCATAACATCAAAATATACATCTACGCAATAGATGCACAATATGCCGAATAAATTTAGCTTTATTAATAACTCTTTTCAAGTTTAGTTCAATACAGACTCGACTCCACCCTACGGACTCAACTGCAGGGGTCCACACACTCAGCTGCAAACTCTACTAGGCCTTTGTGCACTTAGCTGCAGAGCCTCTACCTATTACTATGACCCAATACACTTCATATCCACTTCTATCTTCTAACCATGCCTTCACCTCTATCTATTACTTTTCAAAAACTATCTTTACATTTTGAGCCTCACTCTATTTATATAATCCATTGGTCCACGAACCATGGGTAGGCTGACACAACATTACACTAAATTACATGATTTTAGGGAGGACATCGCTATGACTCATTCTAGACTCTCACACTCCGCGACCACATTTTGTCTGGTTTTTACATTACATTAACCAAAACCCGGGCCTTAGGCCCCAGAACCATGTTGTGGGGGAATCTTTTGCCCCACAAGGGCTGCGTTCAAGAATGAAGTGTCACAAGGTCCATGACAGTGCATGGGTAGCTACTCTACCATGTGGGTTTGCTGGAAGGTGACCATTAAGTCACTACCCACAATGTGATGGTTGGTTTGAGACCAAATGGAGCGGATCACATACATTTAAGGTGACCTTTATGGGCAAGATTTGGGAAAATCTACCACTAAGGGAGCATTAATGGAGCAAATTTAGGGGGAACGATCGAATTCAAATTCAAAAGGCGCTAAATTGCAAAAGGCTTCCCAGCAAACAACACTTGGGCATTCGAGAATTGAACTGTTATGTGCCCAGAGTATTTTGAACTAAGACTTGTTTGACCTATTTAGAGCATTGTTTGAGCACCTGCTTTAGTAGTTGAGAGATTTCCGAAAAAACAAAATGGCAGCGTCTGAAGAAGCCAAGGAAATGGGAGAGATGACCACTGAAGAGGCCGCACAGGCCATGATTGTAGAAGCTGCCCCTAAGAGCATTGGGATAGTCATGGAAACCCATAAATCACCACGCACACTGAGGCACAAGAAATATAAGCAACCCATGATTGTAGTGTGTGTGTCCCCTCAAAACCCACTGCGAACTAAATTGACAATGGAAGAAAAGGGGAAAGCGGTTAATTTGAAAACCGGTGAGGAGGACGAAGACCTTCAGGACATCCTCATAGAAGAGTACGAGGCCAAAGACATAGAGGAAGAAACCAAGGGCACGGAACCTCTAACTAGGTTGCCTATGTATGTTTCTCCATGGAAGGGGGAGGCAAAGGTGCCCAAGGACCTGGATGATAGTAAAAGCTCTCCGCAGACTCCATTGCTACCCGACAATATCATTTTCGAAGGAGCACACCTAGGATGGGTGCCGAATTTGAAGTTTGAAGATTGGGATCTCGCTGACCATGAGAAATTCTCTCACATACCGAATGCGCAACTCATGAAGATGAAGAAAAAAACTGTGGTGGGAGTCATAAAGTTGGAGTCATGCAAATGGTTGCACGGAGTAGAAAATGTCAGGTTTTTGAACCTTGCCATATTACCATTGTGCCCCCGTGACTATCTTCGTCATCAGGTAGTTGCTCTACCTGGTGGATGATGGGTTTTTATGGCTAGAGGAAGCCTATCCCCATGATGGACCACGTGATCCATAGAATTACTTGACTCCCTTTCAAAGGGGAAGACCCAACAGACATTTCGGAGGGTAAAAGTAGCGATTTGGCCATCGCGGAGGCCATGAAAAAGAAATATAAGCTGGAGAAGAAAAATAGGGGTTATGTGATCTCCAATATCAACAACAATGTAGTCAGAGTTACGACTCAGATACTAGCAAGCAAGATCATGCAAAAGTACCACGCAGATGAGGTACCCACGCTGGTGGTAGCACTTGTTGAGAAATGCGCAGAGGGGGTCTAGTTTAACTGGTCTGAATACTTGTGCAATGATTTCTTGGAGAATTACTGCAAGGCACAGGAACAGGGAAAAACCTTCCACTATGCATGGCTTCTATTGTTCATAGTGTTGATGGCTTGGGAATTGCTTGAGGATAGTTAGCTCCCCACAGTTGTGAAGGATCCCCTGGAGGTTATGAAGTATGCCTCGCTGTGGGCAACTAAAGATGCATAGAGGATCCGAGACAGTAAAATATTATGGGTGTTCATGGAGATGAACATCAGAATGGGGATTAACCATAAGATGTGGTCATCACCCACAATCTAATAGCTTACAAATCTTCATGGAGTTCAAATCAAACATCAATCACATCTACATTAGGGCATGTAAGGACCCTGTGAAGATGTGGAATGAACTACCATACCTAGCTACAGATGACGTTATCTTTGGCATACTTGAGTCATAGCTGCTAGAGTGGTGCGCTCCAACCATCTCTGCGGTGGAAGCAGACAAGTCTGCTGCACAGAAAAAGGAGGAGGAGGCAAAACTACAGGTGGCGCAGTTGGCCAAGGAGGGAAGAAAAGAGGCAGAAGCAACAAAGGTGCAGGAGGCATGGGACGTTGTGAAGACAGTAGCAAAACAATAGAAGTTCATAGCAGAATCACATAAGACATCGGAGAAAGAGCACGAGGGCCAGAAGATGCCTTTTCCTGAGCAAGAACAAGAGATGGAGATAGAGGCAAGGGAGGGTGTCATGGACCCACAAACAACATTGACACAGTTGAAGTGCAAGTGATCGAGAGAGTAGTTGGGGCCGCGAAAGAAGTCAAAATTGTCTAAGACTTCTTTCGACCTGATCACCCTCATTGAGGGAGATCTGCATGATATAGGGGAGACACTGCATGATGTCACCATGGAGGCCCTCCAATAGTTGGCGAAGGACAATCAAATTGTGTTGGGCTCCCTCTAGGCATAGATTTAGGAGTTGTAGTGCGCACTCCCCAGGCTAGTACTCTATCAACTAGCCTCACAATAAGAATGGCCACGACTGAGGAAATGTTGCGTGCCCGCTTGACCAACACCATAGTGCTGCCAGAATGGGCACTAGTTACAGAGAATGAGGCAAACAAGCCTACGATCATTGCATTGAATGGAGTAGGTATCAACATGGTTGCTTTTCCTCAGGAGACACTCTATGTCCTGTAGGATGGAGTGACTGTAGAACTACGGGCTAGGGAGGGCCACGCACTACAGGTGTTCAACGAGTAGAAAATTAATATGAAATAACTGAGCCTATAGTGTGACAAGGTAGTAGTCAGGAACCAACAGATGGTGTGGCTAGTTGAGGAGGCCTATTAGATGGTCCCTTAGTTGGCCATCCCAGTAGAGGAACGAGTAGAGGCGCACATACAGAGGTTAGTAGCAGGGGTGTATGAGGCGCAAGAAGAGATGGTGAAGGTTCAGATGGAGCTAAAACTTCAGATAGAAGAGCTACAGTTGAAGGCACAACCTTCAACTCCTCCATAGGTGAGGGAATATTGCACAAGTTCCATTACATTGGGGATGGAGGAGATCAACAGTCCAATGAAGGATTGCACCAAATGTTGGAAAAGTCGTTTGAGGTCCTCACCACTCTGCAACAGGACCTAAAGATACAACACTTAAAAATATATGCTCATGAGCTACAACAAACATATGATGACATAAAAGTGACCGTGCAAATGATGGCCCTTACACAGAGGCTCGCAGGGCTACAACAGGACAAAGAACTTAAGGAGCAGGTAGACATCACGCGACATAAAGAAGCAGTTTTGAAGGTGCACGTCTAGCCTTGGATTGATGAGGCATTCATCATTACAGTCTTGATCAAAGCTAAGATCGCACAGATGTAGGGAACGTAGGAGTAGATATAGGGAAGCAGTTTAGATACCACGGTCTCTGAACAACACATCCAAGAGATATAGAAGGTAGTCGCTCAGTGAGCTGCCGACCTCGCTGCAGTCCGAACAAAGTTGGGAGGTCTTTGCATGAAGATCTCCGCACCGACAAAGAGACTCGAGGGCGAGTTACGATGTCTGTGTTCGGGGCGGGATCCCCAAAGGCACGTTTTTGGGCTCAAAGCCCATGTTTTGACTAAGTCTGATGTAAAGACTCTTTGATTTTTGGCCATACAGTGCGAAGTTGTAATTGAGTCATAGGGTTGTCAACCCTTACTTTGGTAATATAATGTCAGCTTGAGAGTTCTACCCATAGTCTGCAAACCATGGGATTGTTTAAATAGAGTGAGGCTCTAAGTGTAAAAGAGACATCTAACAATCTAAAAGAATATTAAGCTTTGAGTCTAAGTTGAAGTGTAGAGTCGAGTCTTTGGGTCGTAGAGTAGGAAAAGGCTCTACAACTGAGTGCGCAAAGACCTAGCAGTCCATAGCTGAGTGCGCGGACCTCTACAGCTAAGTGTGCAGGGTGAGTCGAGTCTATAACCATTGGAGAAAATAATAAAGAGAAGTTTCTTATCATTCTGTCTATATTTTTCTTGTTTTATGCATTGAAGTATATTGGGTATGAATCTCAAGTTTATTATTTATTTAGTGTGCAAACTTATATGAGTTTGTTGAATAAGAAAATTTAAGAGAAGTATCTATTTACACAAAGTTAACTAATACTTATAGGAACATAAGTAGGATGCACAGTGTAACTTAGGGAAAAAGCATAGATCGCTACCTTATCAGTGCGAAAGTGCCTCAACACCTTATTAGGGTTGTACGAAGTCGATTATAATATATCATGAAGGTCTCATAGGTCAAGACAATGCGTGAAGTAACCTATGCAAAGACATTCCTAGTTAGACTAAGTCAACCCCTCAAACATATCAAGGGTGCGGAAACTTGGTTCTAGCATCCCCCCATACTGCTTCGAGTGAGACCTCAGTCCACATTCCATAACATGTTGCTGAAAGGGCCAATAGAACAGGGATTTGTTTGGCTAATTAACTTCAAACTTAGGTCAGGCCCCATCAAGCCAACAACTAGCTCCATAAAAATTTCCCAAATATGTTCCAAGAAGAATTTTCTATCTGGAATATATTATGAAAATGATCAATATGGATGAGCTACATTTCATTTCAGGGAAGAGAAAATCTCAGTTCAAAATCGAGTCACAAGTAGAATCATTTATTCTCAATACTAGCTTAGCAGGTATTGAAGCAGAATCAATCCTCAAACAGATGGGATTCCAATCAAGTTTCACCTCATCTTATGACCCATTTGATATAATGTCCACCTTAAGGGTGGAACTTAAAACCACACCTTACAATCATACTCTAAGACGACAGATTGAAAAGTACATAAATCAAGAACAGTGAGAGGAGAACACAGTTCAGGAAGTAGAAGAACAGACTTTATGTCCTTCTATCCTCCAGATGCCCACTTCTCAAAATAGGCTGGAAAAGACCCAAAGAAGAATCTTCATCTTCAGCAAAAGGTGAAAAAGAATTCATTATTTATCATAAGAAACCAAGGACTAACTCCAAAGGTACTACTACTCAAGGTGACAAAGAGCTTATAATCATCGATTTGGACGATTCACAGGTTTCTATAGGGACAGAAGAAAATGTAATCACCGCTCCATCATCCTCTTCAGTTTCAAAAAATTTGTTGGAGATCATCCAGTCTCTAGGAGTAAGTGATCAAGAGGAGCCAAACATCTTTACTAATTTCCTTGAAATTAAACAAAAGAATGAATCTTTGAAGGGAAATGTGTAGACTCAGTTTTGGAAATAGACTTCAACTTCACAACATAGGTTATTGACAACCTTTGACAATTAAAAGGGCAAGATGAAAATGGCATTCCTAAAAGCCCAAGCTCCTTTTCCAAAGACTTCTTCACACTACAAAAATATCATATTTTCCTTTGATGCCAACAAGATACATCTAATCAACTAGATGGATATGCAAAGACAATATGGTGAGTTTCTTTTCTCCACCATGACTAACACTGCTATGGAATTATCAAAATTAAGGACAAATTTTTCAAATTTATACTCACAATTAAAGATAGAAAAGGTATCCTCTTTGCAAAGGATAATAGGCTAAAATTAGAAGACTTAGTGATCAAAATTTGGTATGATCCCACTGCTGTCAAAGTTTCAGAAGACATTATTAAAAGGAAGAATGGAGATATTTAAGCATTAAGGAAGCAGCTCAAACTACCTTCTATAAAGGATCCCAAAATAAGGAGATATCAGAAAGTGAGCAACACAAAGAAGAAATGCTCAAGTTAATCATTGAGAAAAATGTTCAAATAAAAACAATGGAAGAGAAAAATGAGAAATTACATAAAGAAAAGGAAGAATCTACTCAAGTATCCATAGATCCAATTACAACTATACCTATTATAGTGTCAATGATAGCATGGGAATTGACATCAGCAACAGTAGAGCCTACATCAACAACGGTTGATTTAAACAAAGTCATACAGGAGTTCTCTCTCTAGAGGTAGTAAAATGAAAGGCTTCACAAGAAATTTAAGAATATGGAGACTTCGAAGATTAATAATGATACTCTTTATGTCGAAGAGATGTAGAAGTCCCACAGATTTACCATAAGGATAGAAGAGATGAAAAATGAGTCATTAATGGCTCAGACCTTGGCCCAAGCCAAGGAAAATATTTTGGCAAACATGAGTGAGGCTATAACTCAATTTTGGCCCTCCCTGCAAATTATCTTTGAACAGGAAGATTTCATCAATAGGTTCCAGAAAACTATTGAAGAAGTCAAAGAACTCCTTAAAGAAAAACCAAGTGCAACCACATATATGATCAAATTGCTCAATCCAAAACTAGGGTCGAATTGGAAGAGATTCAAATTGTTGACAGGACATAAACTATTCTGGAGATTAAGAAGGTTTTGTGGAAAAAGAGTCTCATGACTCAGTTGGAGACAAAGTGACAAACCTTGAAAAATTTTGTCCAAAGGTTTCATTTCATGTTCAACTTACTTAGCCAGAGGGGATTTCCAGGATCAGTGGTACCAAATGACAAGTTAATCAGTTTGGAGGGATATTGTCAAAAGATGTATGTAATTGCAACTGATAAAGAAAAATTTCTAGGTATCAAGGGTCACCTTATAGGGAATGAGTTCTTAGAGGCTTTGGTTTTTTATTTAATAATTAAGCATGAAATCAAACATATCTTTGTTAATAAGCCTACTTTTGAAAAGTGTACCAAGGTTGATGATGTATACAAGAAATTGGTTAATCTTTCTATACCAAGTGAAGATAGATTGGATCACTTGTGTGAAATCATCGAGTAACTTTCTTGACGAACTAATAAACATCAAGACATCATTTTTTTGGGACTAGATCATCAAACAAATCCTTGAAGATAGTGCCACCACTCAACAGTTGTAGAATTCTATATTTTTGTACTATTTTTTTATTTTTGTTAAAAAACATCTCTAGAAGATCTTTCATTTTGTATAAATAAATATTCCTATGAGTTGTTAAGAGTTGAACCCTTGGATGAGCCTTAAAAGAAGAATTGTAACTACGTTGGAGATGATTCAAATTAATGAAAGGATTCTAGATTTGCCTGAAATAGTTTTTCTCGTTGTCAGTTTTTCTTATGTCTTCACTTCATTATGTTTTCTTTCATGTATTTAAGTCTTTATGGAGAAATCTAGGTAGGATCAAACTAAATATCAGTTCATCTTAAATCCCCTGTGAATTTATAAACCATAATTAGATATTAGTTTATAAAATTGTCTGTTATTATAAACTCCTCTATATCTATAAATTGTTACACCCATTTGCATAAGATTAAATACATTATGTTGATCAGGTAGACATTTTTTTCCTTCATTCTTTCTTATAATTAATTAAATATTCTATTTGAATATTTAGTAAGTTGTAATTCTTAAGACTCTGTTATTCATTCAATTAAAATCAATCAACTATTTGCAGACAAATAAACATACCTTTCATTCTATTTAGAAATTGTTATAGTTTAAGCACCTGTTTTAAAACTGTTCATAACATTGGTCATCCAAAAACTATAAAACAAACAAAACATTTTAGATGCTCTGGCATGATTAATTAACCTAGAATCATCTCAGAGGAGAACACTTAACAAAGAAAATTATTATTGACAATTGTTTTGAACGGTTTTGGTTAAGCAAGGTTGATCATAGATAAACTTGGTGATCATGTTTGACCATGTTTAAGATTTCTTAATCATGTTTGAACATGGTTGAATATGGTTAATAATGGTCAATTTATGGTTAGTCATGAAAATGGTAGTCCATATTGTCCATGTTAACTATGGTTTTTCATGATTTCACCATGTTAACCATGGTTGAATGTGGCTAACTTTCATTGAACAAAGATGAACATGGTTGACCATGGTTAAACAAGGAAGACTATGGTTGAAATTGGCGACCATCCTAGAGCTTACTTGATCATGCCTAACCAATTTTCATTATGGTCAACATATGGTTCATTATTGCTAAATACAGTAGACCATGGTTGTTAGCATTTACCTATAGTTTACTATGGTTAACAATACTTCACCATGGCTAGTAATATTGACAATGTTGATAGGAGTTGACCATATTTTACTACTGTAAACCATGTTAACCATGTTTACCATTGTTTCCTATGGTTTGGACATGTTTAACCTTTGTTGAACATTGTTGGTCATCTCGACCATGTTGACCAGGGTTGACCTTGTTGTCTAAGATTAACTTTCTCAACCACATGACAATAGTTAATGATGTTTTACCATAGTCAAATAGAAGGAGATGACTATGGTTTTCAATGGTTTTAGTTAAACTAGGTTGACCATGGTTAAACTTCGTGACTATGTTAACTAGGGGTAATCTTGCTTGACCATGTTTGATTGTTTTTTATGATAGTCAACATCTGGTTAACTATGGTCAATCATGGTGAAGTTATATTTAACCATGAACATTGTATTTCATGCCATCCATGGTTTTCCATAATATGATGTTAACCATGGTTGAGTGTGGTCAAATGTCCATCGTTGAAAATGGTTGATTGTAATTGAGCATTGATCAACACAGTCGACCATGATTAAGGTTGTACGAATATTTTTTATTATGGTTAAATTTTGTGATCATGTTTGGCCATGGTTAAGTATAATTGACCATGTTTAGCCATGGTTGAGCTTATTTGATCATGGTTGACTATGGCCAACATATTTTTTACGATGGTTAAACATCATAGACCAAGGTTGTCAATATCTACCTATATATCACTCTTGGCCATTTTTACAATGTTGGATATTATTGAACACACTTAACCATATTAAACCATGTTGACAATGTAGACCATTGTTGACCCTGTTTGAATTTTGTTAAACATGGTTGGCCATGTTGACCTTGTTGACCATGGCTGGCCTTATTATCTATAATTGACTATGCTCGACCACATATGACCATAGTCGGTTGTGTTTGAGCTTGGTAAAACAAAAGAAGATCATGGTTGACTTGGTTAAACATGGTTGACCATGGTTTTAAATGGTTTTGTTTGTTAAATTGAGACATTACTTTTTTTTTTCCAATTGTGATGATGTTTCATGGTCATCAAATTTAATGTCATTTGTTTTGTATCACATTTCGTTGGCGTTTATTATTCTTCACATAATGATGTTTTATATTGTTCATTACATTCCAAGTGACTTGTTATTTTCCACATTTCCACATCATTCAGTGAATGAGGGAATGAATCTAATACAATTCACTCTTATGTATATATCCATCCCTTAAAATAACACTATGTAAAGTCATTTTATGAACTTAGGAAGAATCACATGAACCTTTTTTTACTTGCCCTTGTTTTAACAATACCTTAGTCACTTAGACTTAATCCCTTCATCACTTATCCCTTAACCCCATTTTCACACTTGTGGAGTATTAGTGCTCCATACTCTCTTGTTTGACTTGGTCTACAACAATCGTGTATTTTTATTAATATGCATGTCCTTTCATATTTCCAAAACTAGGCTCTCTAGCCTCAAAACAAATAAACATAAACACACAAACCTAAAACATATGTGTAAATAGGCTCATTGGACATAAAATATTTTATATCTAACCAGCCTAATCATGGTATGTGCATTACATACATAGGACTCATCCTAGAGTTATTACAAAATAAATAAATGCTCCTTAATAAATAAGTTGTCTACATACATGCTCTCATTTTCTGTAGGAAATTTTGAAATCAATTTTGTGAAGGCTAGGAACTTGTTTGATATCATTTATATGAATTTGAGATTCAATTATTGCAAGTTTACTATCCACTTAAAAACTTTCCTCCAACACTTGCCTCTTCAAGATAAATTGTCAACATGAAAATAATTTAGTGTGGGACCATACCAATTATAGCTCCAATTCCACAAGATACAAAAGATAATCTCTACTATAGTCAATAGGACTAAGTAGAAGGGCATAGATCAATTGCTTTTTCATCACATTAAAAAATATTTGATCAATATCATCCCATTCAAATAGGACCCCATTCTTTAGTAGATGCATGAAGCCCTTTGTAATATTGACATAGTTTATAATAAATCACCATAATAAATTATTTTTACCTTATAAGCTCTAAATTTGTCTCATATTTCATGGGGGAGGCAACTACACTATTTTCTCAACCTTGAAAGGATCAACCATGATCCCCTTGTTGGAGACAATGAAACCTAAAGGTCTCCTATAAGTCACACAAAATATACATTTGTTTGGATTAATATGAATCTGATAATAATGCCATTTTTCAAAGATGAAATGAGGATGAGTTGGATGATCAACTCTCTATTAAGACAAGTATCTAGATCATCGATATATGCCTCCACAATGTGCTTGATGTCATCAAAATCATATGACATAGCCTATTGAAAGGTAACCTCAACATTCTTGAGGAAAAAAGGCATATTTTGATATGAAAACATTCCCCAAGGATAAAAAAAATGCCATTTTACTTTTTCCCTCAAGTTAGATTTTGATCTAATTATGGCTTGAAAATTCATCCATAAAATAAAATATTTCTCTTCTTTCACATTAATTAATAACTTAATCAATGAAAGGTGCAATAAATTTTTCCTTAAGAAAAGAATTGTTCAAATCTCAAAAACACATACATACACTAATTTTCATTGGTTATTATCCTTGAGAACATGATTAGAAACCCATTCATTAAGGGAACTAGGTGAATGAAACTTTTCTTGAGAATTTTCTTTATTTTTTTCCTTGATTTTCATAATTTTTCTCGGATTCATTGGTTGAAGATTTTATCTAATAGGTTTGACATTTTTATATGTTATTATTTGATGTTAGACAATTCTCGGATCAATACCAAGAATTTCTTTACACATCTACAAAAAACATCATTGAATTTCTTTAAAAGATCAGTGTAAGTGTGGATATCCTTGGGAGAAAAAACCATTATTATAAACATATTTTCCATGATATGGGGATCCTAGGAGATGACTATTTACATAGTTTCAAAAATACTAGCTATGTTTCCTTTGACATACATGTAGGTTCCTACAAATGGATTCACAGTTTGATCATCATCTATTGACATGGTTGAACAAAAGTTACCACTTTCTACCTCAACAAGCTTTGGGATAAAATAACTCTATGCTGCATACCCTCCCAAGGACTATCAAGACTATTAATCACCTCAATGCTTCATATAATGGGATAATGATGTCTAAAAAGGATACTAAAAGGGTAGAATTAGTGGGCACATGCGAATTGTAAGTTGATATGAATCCTCCAACTAGACAAAAGTTGGATTAAGGTATACATTTGCATTAATAATGGCTTAATAAGCTACTTTTATTGTATATAAAGGCATCATCATTCCTACATGTTCACACTCTTTTTGTAAAACTTCCCTATAGCTTCAAACTATATATTGTAATATGTTGAAAAAAATTGACTTGAATCTACTCTACTCATCAGCAAAAAAAATAAATGATTCATGAAATCATGAAGCGTATAAGATAAACAATTAAATCAACACATTACACAATGATTTCATGGGGAAAGCCACAGTGAAAAACCCCTGCTATCTGTATATTTCAATAGTCAAAGAATCTAGATGAATACAATATGCTCTACTCAAACTTGATCCCAACCTACACAAGTATTTTCTATCCTTTGTCTGACTGACTACCTTTGGCTAATACCTAGCCAAATTTCCAAGGCTCCAATCTCCTAGTTCCTTGCCCTCACAAGGTCCATGCACAGAATTGTGCTTCCTATTGCTTAGTCTCACCAACTCATGCTCACCAAAACAATAATTAAAATTGTGCCTTCACTCCTCCTTTTAAAGGCAATTCAAATTTTTAAAATTAGTGAGCTTTCTAATTATGGAATGATTTATTATAGGCCTTCTTCTGACTGCATACACCATATGTTTAATTTAGATTATCTTACAGCTCATAATACATTTTCCATAAAATCCAATCTCAACTGGGTCTTTCTTTGATCTGACATGCATGAGTTAATTATGAGTCAATTTTTAGTTTACTGGTTGATCGTTGTAAGTTACACCCCACTGCTACAGGTTACACCCCATTGTAGCTAGCTACACCCCACTACTACAGGTTACACCCCATTGTAGCAGGCTACACCCCACTACTACAAGTTACATCCCACTATACTAAGATACCCCACTACTGCAAGTTACACCCCACTACTATAGGTTACACCCCACTATTACAAGTAACACCCCACTACAGTAAGTTACACCCCACTATAGAAAGTTACAGCCCACTGCAATAAGTCACACCCCACTAAGGTATGTTACACCCCACTGCAGTATGTCACACCCAACTACAGTAAGTTACTCCCCACTATAGTAAGTTACACCCCACTACAGTAAGTTACACCCCACTACAGTAAGTTACACATCACTATAGTAAGTTACACCCCATTGTTGCATTTTACACCTAACTACTAGATCTCCCACTAATTCCTCCATTAATTGGAACTATTTTAACTGAATTTAACTCAGTTGGACTAAATTAAATAATTACAACTCAAAATAAACTCAACTAGTGCTCCTAATTCTATGATACAGTCTACATGACTCTAGTTAGACCTTCAACTCAAATTATTTGAGCTAACTATGTCAAATTTAGTTAAATATTACAATTTTTCATGAGTTGTGGAATTAAAATTTAATTCACAATTTAATTCAATTACAAATGAAATTAAGATATTTTCCTTAATTCTATTTCTAACATTTCTTGTTTATATTTTCAACGCTCCCTCTCAATAAGAAAGGAATTCAACTCTATCTCGATCCGATCCCTTTGGAATGTGTTAGATGCAACACTTTTCATTGTTTTTGTTGCTACTGCAATATCTACAACTAGAAATCATCCAAACAAACTAAACTCGATAAAGTATATCTGCAACTGTCTACTTGGAAAAAATGTGTTGATGTTCATTTTGCTACTGAGCCTCCTACTATGTTGTCAACATTGCTTTACACTCCTTAGTATCTGACTGACACTGATCCTCCTACTAGTGAATATTTTTGGGCCCCTAATAGCAAGGTAATGATCTATGAGATAAAAAAACATCTCAATGGATCTTCCCAATTTTTGAAACTCTCAAACTAAGGTTTCACATCGCCCCACCTCACAACTGGAGGTATGGTTGCATGTTCTCCCTCTACCCACTTGGCTCGAAATTTACCCCTACTAGAGGTTTGTGCTTGAGTTTATATCTCCACTCGACCACCTCCCTGGTTCTCCAATTATGGTTGCTCCACAACTTGCTCAGGTTGCTTCTAAGGGTACATATGAGGCTACATATTGAGAGGTAATGTATGCTCCCTATCAACCACCAAGTCTCTAACATTTTCCTTTATCCTCAAGGTTTTGCATGCATGAGATAAATTTGATCTACTCATATTGTTATTGCTCTATGTTGTTGCTTCTACACTATTACCACAACTACTGCAATAATGAGTTTGATCTCCCCTTATTCTGAAGTACTGGCTTCCATAGGGATGCTCCGTCTGAAACTAGACTTCCTCTCAGTTTTGATCTCCCTATGGGAAATCTATTTGGTCCTCAATCTACCAATATTAATAATAAAAACTCCTTTTTGTGTCACTAAACATTGGCTCATTGATCTGCCCACTAGAGCCTTCTAGCTCCAGTAAGAAGTCTACACATAGGGTCTTCTTGATCTTCCCTGAACTAGAGCTCCACCAATTCACAAGGCCAAATTCGAATTCTTCTCTTCTATTTTTATTTTGGCTATGATACCATGTAGAATTTTTTACAAATCTAGCTCTCATACCATGTAGTAATTTCTACAAATCTAGCTCTGATACCATGTAGAAATTCCATGTAGATTCAAACTGCAGATTGTAATATGCTAAAACAATTTACTTGAATCTACTATACTCATTAGCACAAACAATAAATGATCATTGAAATCATGAAGAATATAAGAGAAATAATTCAATCAACACATTACACAATTATTTCCTGGGGAAAACCATAGCTAAAAACCCCTGCTATATGTATATTGAATTAGTCAAAGAACCTAGATGAATAAAATATGCTCTGCTCAACCTTGAGCTCAACGTACAAAAGTATTTTCTATCCTCTGCCTCACTGACTACCTTTGGCCAATACTTAGCAAAATTTCCAAGCATACAAGTTCCTAACTCCTTTCCTTCACAAGCTCCACACAAAAATTTGTGCTTCCTATTGCTTGGTCTCACCAACTCGTGCTCACCAAAAAAATGATTAAAATTGTGCATCCATTCCTCGTTTTAAAGGAAATTTGAATGGTTAAAATTAGTGAGTTTTCTAATTAAGGAATGAATTAGTTGAGGCCTTATTTTGACTGCATGCAATATTTGTTCAATTTAGATGATTTTACAACTAATAGTACATTATTCCTAAACTCCAACGTCAACTGGGTCTTTCTATGATCTGACATGCATGAGTCAATTATGAGTTAATCGTTAGTTTACTGGTTGATCACTGCAAGTTACACCCTTCTACCATAGGTTACACCCCACTACAACATGTTACACCTCACTACTACATGTTACACCCCACTACAGTAAGTTACACCCCACTATAGTAAGTTACACCCCGCTACAGTAAGTTACACCCCATTGTAATAAGTCACACCCCACTACAGTAAGTCACACTCCACTATAGTAAGTTACACCCCACTACTACAGGTTATGCCCCACGACTGCAAGTTACACCTCACTACTAGACCTCCCACTAATTCCTCCATCAGTTGGAACTAGTTTAACTAACTTTAACTCAGCTTGACTCAATTAAATAATTATAACTCAAGATAAACTCAATTATTACTCCTAATTGTAGGAGTAACCCTACATGACTCTATTTAGACATTGTACACAAATTAACTCAGCTAACTAAGTAAAACTAACTTAATTAACTATTAGAAGTTGTCATAAGGTGTGGAGTTACAATTTAATTCCCAAATTAATTCAAGCACAAATTAAATAAAAAGAAATTATTGATGTTGTTTCCAACATTTCTTGTTGCTATTTTCAACACTTTTATTGAGGTAAAAGGAGATGGTAGCATCCAAGGTTCATTTAAATAATATGTTCAAAAAGAATATATTCGAGATAACAAAACTTGAGTTATCAATAAGGAGGAGCTAGTAGAAATGGTGTTGATAAATTTCATAACCAGTGCGAAGTTAAAATTCCAATCAAATGTGAACACATTTTGAGCCCATAATTCTTACTGGTCTACTAATATTGACCAACTATAGTGACAATAGGTTATGAAGAAGCATTTTGGTCAGGGTGACAA
This sequence comes from Pinus taeda, assembly GCA_000404065.3. Lineage (NCBI taxonomy): Eukaryota > Viridiplantae > Streptophyta > Pinopsida > Pinales > Pinaceae > Pinus > Pinus taeda. Next base: position 232,766 of record APFE030278657.1, read on the forward strand.
TAAGTCATTTAGGTGATTGTAATGATCTCCCTTCATGAGGGAAGAAAATGACCTCAAAAAGTGTAGACACCATATTTTGCATAGTGTAGACCTAATTGTTTCCCAGTCAAAGATTGTAGTTGAGCTTAATGTCAACGAATTACACTTCAATCTAAATGATTTTCCCTCCTAATTGTACAGAAAATGGGGGAACAAGTCAATCGTTAATGATAACAATTGTTAAACACTGTCAATATTTCTAGAGATGGGACCAACATAGGAGAGCCTATATAGTTCCAACATGAAAATGACATGACACACATCAAAGCCACCTCATCGACAACTATCCAAAAAATGGACTTCACATAGTAAGTAACCTAAATTTTAAAAGCTAAATGGTGAGAAAATGTAGCTTAACATCCGATGTGTCAAACATTATCATCTAATAATTCCTATGATAAATGGACCCAATAGTAGTGAGTGGTATGATCCTTTACGTTGGACACATATAGATAACCTCCAAGGTAGTCATAGGATATGGCACGTAGGCCAAGTCCTTCACAATGGAGTAACTCTAAGTAGCTCAGGACTTTGGATTATGAATCAATATTTCAGTCAATATTTTCAACAAAGATGCACTAACAAAACCTAGGTATTTATATTTGTAGAGAATTAGGTGGTTTGGAAGTTTCCTTACCCTTCTATGACAAAAGGGTCTCATAATTATGAGGCCATGTTCAGAGATCCACATTAGCATTAAATACATAGTTGTTCACTAGAATGTCCCCAATATTGGAACTAGTTTGGTTTCCCCCTTAATGAGGACTATGTGATCCAAATTAGATCATTATATTACTCTACCCTCCATATTGATGCTTTCAAGTGGAGAAATTTGAGGAATCATCTTATAGGGTCATTTTACCTATAGGTCCCATTTTGGAGAATTAGGATATGAAACGTTAGAAAGTAAGTTTGAGATGTTAAATGAAGTATTTTTGGGTACGAAAAATATCATGTACATGGGTCCCCATGGAATTATTATATTATTCTATACCTTTCCAATGGTGCAAGAAATATGTCAAACTAATTTTGTATGCAAAATTTATGCCACCCTAAAGTGGATTGTTCTGCTTTTCCACCATGATGTGAGAGGATGTAATTGTATCCCCATTAATCATGGAAAACAAACTAGTCATCTAGATTCTATAAGGGAAACTACAAAATGGATGAGGCTTAACTCATGTTTAGGGTGTAATTGGTCAAATATAAACCCTAGTTGTCTATAGAAATGTGTTATAATTAAGTCACTAAGAGGAAAATGGGTTTGATTCTATTGGATTGCATTTGGTTCCAAAGTAGACCAAATTAGTTGAGTGGAGATAGAGAGAGAACATAATATGTGGGGGTTCTATTATATAGCATCCAACATATCACAAGTCTCAAGAATCTCCTTAGAGTATTTCTTTTCCTTTGTATTGACATAATTTCAATTCTAGATAAAAGAGAGTATAAAAAATTTGAATTCTAGTTGGGATTCCTCATTAATGAGGACTAGGAGTTCCAAATTATATAATTATATTATTTAGCAAACAACTGTCATAGAAGAAACACCATTGAGAAATATCGTAGATGAATCAAAGCATAGAACTGGTGCAAAATTAATGAGTGTTTGGAAAAAGGAAGCATGTGAGGTGGTCAAGGTGAGGTGGTTAATTTTGATTGAACCTTTAGAAGCAATTTTGAGCAGGTCAAGAATAGAAATTATAGTTTTCTTTCCCATTATAGATATATTCCATGGTAACTAGGGTTGCCTTGGGACCACATAGATTTTTATAAATAGGTGGGATTGGAAAGGATTTGGGTTGTTTATTTTGGGATTAGTTGAATACATGTTATAATTTTGTTGTAATTAGGTTAGTGAGATGAATTGTGGTTGATATGGTACTGGTGTAATTTCTGGCTCAATGACTTTATACTAATGGAAGATAGTTGAAGGTTGGTTTTGATCCCATTTACAAGTTCGATGTGTTGATTGCATGATGTGTTAGTTAGGTATATTTTCAGTAAGTTGAGAATGATATAGTGCATTGAATATTTTGGGAACATGTTTTAATTTTTTGTTAATCTTAAGTCTATATCATGGATGCATGAATGTTTCTAACTAGATTTAGCTGATAACCATGAGTTGAATATTTTAATATGTCTCTGCACATTCAATTCCACTTCCTTTCATTGTTGTAGAAGCTAGGATCTTATATTATCCATATATTCATTGAGTGAGACTTCATTAGCTCTACCAGTGATGCTAAAAAGGCTAACGTCTAGCATGGATTTGTTGGCCACACTTTTAGCATTAACTTAGGTCAAACTATCATCAACACTAACAAATGGTTCCATTTTTAGGACCATCATTTATTGTTGAATGGAGTGTGGAATCCCACTAAGGAGGATGTAAATCAGTGGATCAAGGAAACGGAGTAGGAATGTGCTACAAGTGAGAATGGGGATCGATTAATTAGTGAGGAGAAATGGTTACAAAGTGCAACAGAGAGGAAGTTATTAAAAGTACCATGTGGAAGATACATTATATCATTTCCAACTATTATTAAAATATTTTTTTGTGATAAAGGAGTCCCAAAGACGGAATCAAGTAGTATGAGTAGCTAATCCCCTTTTTGCATGATGAGTGAGCTAGGGGATAACCAAGGAATGGCTCGAGAGAACAGGGCTTGGGGCACAAATAAATAAAGAAGTACAAAGTGCATGAGCTATTAAGAGATATAGAATAATGGTTAGATGGCATGAAAAGGGGAAACCAAGAGAGAAAATGTGCCTTAGAGAAGGATGAAAGATTTTGAAAGTGGATTATTATGTAGTGAAAGGAAGATTTGACATGGCGTTGAGATGGGAGAGAGGTATGGTTGATACATGTAGCTAAGAAAATTATATTTAACAAGGAGAGAAAAATTCATAGGAAAATAAAGAATAGTGGAGATTGAAGAAGTCTCGAAATAGTTCCACTTGACATACCAAACAAAGAAGGAGAGAAAAAAGGACCATCATAGTAGATGGTGGGCCCTAGTATTGCAACAATCATGGTGCAACTCCTAGGACTCCCTTCTTTAATTTTATCAACTCGGTAGTTCGTAACAAACTTGGAAGTGACGGTGTTGTATGCACGAGTACTAGCTCTTGTCGCAGCTGTCACTTGGTCTGCTGGCACAAGTCCGCTAGGGGCTCAAGCCAACATCTATGAGCTCTGAGAAGAAGCTTGTTAACTGATGGATGGAAGCTAACTCAAAGGAAGCTAATCTTCGTGTGAAAAGAAACTGAAAAGCTGAAAGAAAGCGCAAACCCTAATTTTACCAGCTAGTCCTACTGATGCGAAAAACAGGATGCAAGCTACTGAAAGAGATGCCATTACTTCTAGGAAGGTAAAATACATGTGTCTAAGCTACTTCTATCTAAAGAAAACATCTTTTTGTATTTTTGAATAACTTGTCAGAATTATCTTGCATGTGCTTTTACTGTTTTTTACTGTGCAGAGGTGGATCCACCAGAGGAAATGCTTGGAAGAGGTTGGGAAGGTTCAGAGAGGTCCTAAGGGGTGCCTAACACCCTTATAGAGTGTTTCACATAGTTTGGCTCTAAAGAAACTGCGTTCGTGAGCTTCTATAGGAAGTCTGCAGGGGTTCTACAGGATGTTCTGGAATGGGATTTTGGAGCATCGATCGAGGGAAATAGATGGAGGAATGAGAATGGAGGTGAAATAGGGGTGTAAGGGAGTTCAAGACATGGAGGATGGAGTTGAAGAGTGGCACAAATAGTTATATTTGTTCAAGGAGGGATGAAACGATGTTGCACAAGAAGATGAGAATCATGGCAAAGTAAGCGAATGAGGCAAATGGAAGGTAAGGGTTCTAAGTGAAGCATGAAGCAGGTAGGTTGGATGGAGTATGGGCAGGTAAGGAAGGATAATAGGTACTCTGCAAGTTGTTTTTCAAATGACACAAACAAGGACTTGGAAAATCAAAGATCTATCTACGTTAGCCTATTCTAACCTAGATAAAAGCAAAGAAATGGAATAGAAGTTTATTTGCAATGAAATCAAATGAAATAACTATGCAACTAAGCAATCATAAACCTAAGCATGCAATCAAAACTGATATCAAGTTTGACAACTAAGAATCCAACACTAATACTTGCATGGTGAAGAAAAGACAGTGTGTTTGGTGGCAACAAGGTCACCTTGGTCCCAGCTCATGATTCCACTGAAGGAGAGGTGAGATCCAAAGTGGTTGATGGCCTTTTTCTGAATATCTTCTCTGTTATTAACCTATCAAATCAATCTGAACATGAAAATCCTTTTTAATCATCAAAAGAAACCTAAATAACAAAACAAGATTTAAATCTAAATAGCAGATTTTATTCTAAGAATGCAGCAAAGACACATAAAGTTAAACAAAGGAGGTACTGGGCACTTGAGATGGGCTGAAACCTAAGAGCTATAGCCTCCTAAGAGATATTAGAGCTGTTGCAAAGCTGGATTAATCTTTATTGATCAAAAGAATAGTTACATTCCAAATTTGTCCACAAAGAAAACTTGAAAATGTGTTGAAATGCAGAGCTAAACTACTGCCTAAAGAAATACTAAAATCGAACTACAAACTAGCTAACTTATGCCTATAAAGTGACTAACTACTAGCTAACCAAAATGAGGCCCTAATTCCTCTTATTTATACAAATTGAGGAGCCTAAAAGTCCTCCTAAACTTTAGAAACTGGGATGCCCAAAACATGCAGTTAACAACAGTCCTACTTTACTTGCTTGGCTGCCCTTGTGATAATCGATTTGGTAGCCCTTGAACTCCGAGCTGATGGTGCAGAATTCGAGGTAAGGGCCCATAAATTAAGGGGACACCTTCCTAAAAATCCTCTCTGCGAATTTGGTTGCCAAGTGCTCATTTAAACCTTTGATTTTGTCTCCAAATTGACCAAAAAGACTGCATAAAGCACACATTAGACTCGTTGGCATAACGACTAACCCAATTCACTCTATTAGCATAAATATAATAAAAAACATGCAATAAACTAATGATAATGGTGGATTAAGCTGAATTAGGAGGTTGAATGAGCCCATATAATTATCCATTTTTCAGGCTCATCGGTAAAGTCTAGGAGTATTAGAGTTGGTGCATCCTAGTCACCCTACTAAGACCATGCCCTATGTCGAACCCACAAAACCATGTGTATCAGTAGATGACAAGGTAATTTCAACTAGAGGTATGTTGCATACATTAGTTAGTCAAGAAAGTGAAGGTAGTCATAATAGTAGTAGAAGTGAAGCCACTGCATTTAAGGGAAGTGTGCCACATAATTATCCATTAAAGAATGTTGCACAAAGTGAACCACCAAAAAAAGGAAGTATACCTAGAAATCCTTTATGGGGTACTAGTGTGGAGAGAAAAATAGAAGATATTTTGAAGATTCTTGTATTTCATGGTATCAAGATTGAGGATCCCTAATAACATTTATTTTTCTCTGAAGCAGTTTGTACTATGAATCAATTCAAATATGAGCCTACTAAGATTGCACAATTGGAGACTACCTTTAGAGATTATGCATTGGTGTTGTATATGAAGTATAAGAGTACTACTATGGGTTTATAGAAGAGAACATTTCCATAAATAAAGCAAGCCTTGCTGAAATAATTTTGAAAGCCCAAGTATGAGTCAGAATGTATTACAGAGCTGAAGGAGATTACATAGGGACAAAAAGAGTCTTTTAAGATTACGATCAAAGATTTAAAGTAATTTTGGGTAAATTATGACTTTAGATTCCATACGTAGAACAAAAGGAGAGGTTTAATGTTAAACTATTCGTCGCATTTTAGATATGTCGAGGCAATAGAAAACAACATCATAATAAGAAACCTTAGAGATTGTGGTGAAATTGGAGGCATCCCAACCAACAAGTGGACATAATATTGGGATGGCTCAGGTTCAGTTAATATAGCTAGTTGTATTGGCAATTCAATTAAAGGACTTGATGAACGGAAAATAAAGTCACTAATAATTATGGTGTGTGATATGTAGGAAGAAGGGACACCGTAGTAATGAGTGTCTAATGTTAAAAGACTACATGGAAACTGGAATAGTCAATCCATTAGCAGAATGAAGAGGGATTAAGTTTTGGGAAATTCACCCCTAAGATGATCTGTGATGAAGAAATGTCATACTTTTGTGAGTACCCCATTTTGTGATTTTTGCAAGTCACTGAGACATTATATTCATCATTTATGCACATTGGAATTGATGAGGGATCAAACTATGGATTCTTACTAAGTGCTAGATGGAAAAATAGGAATTGCACAAGCATCAATAAACTTGGACCCTATAATTAGCAAGGAAGAGGCCAGGGGAACAAGTCAAGGAAGAGGAGTGTTTGGAACGGGTGGAGGGAAAATTATCTTCTATGATTATGGACATCCAAGTAATCTTTCACAGGATTTCCCCAACCCTTCTTCAACTTGCACCTATTATAGATAACTTGATGATGAAACATAATATTTTCCTTATCTGATTACAAAATGATAAGAGAAGGAAGGAAAAAACATGCTTATGATCACTATAGAAGTACACAAAAACCCATTACATGTTGGTGTAGTTACATGTGGAGGAAAAAATACTAGGATGGGTGCCATGAAGCAAACTAATACAAACCAGAAATGGGTAAGAAAAGTTATAGATCCTCCACCAAATTTTGATCCACTTAAAGATAAGGAAGCATATAAGGAGGCATACAAGGAGATTGTTGCATCATAACGGGACATCCCAAAAGAGAATAAAATATATGATATGGCTCCTATCTATGATAAAATTGCCACCAAGAAGCCTAAAGTTCAAAGGAGTCCTATTAAATATTTCCTAAAAGGTTGTTTAGATTTGATGAAGAACGAAGGTGCATTGGAAAAGTTACATAGGTTAATATACCAGTGCACCAAAAGTAGTTACAAAGGACACCTCATGACCTATAGTTAATAAGGTTGCACTTAAGAATAGGAGAATTCATGAGTTCAGATTCAACACGTAGGTAGGTGACTATGACATCAGAAACATTATTCTAGAATTATGACTATATGGAAATATGTTGTAGAAGAATCCATGGAAGATTATGAGAAATCCTAAGTCAAGTTGGCCTCCTATTAAACTTAGGTTTTTGAACCAATATAAAATATTCCCCATTGTTAGGTTGTCCAATGTGGAAGTGGATATTGATAGAGTTAGGAGCTTTCCAAATTTTTAAGTTATAGAAATAGTGGATTATATGGATTCCTATCCCACACTGGTAGGCATTGAATGGGTATTTGATAATCAGGTCATCATTAATTTGATGAAGAGGTAGATGATATTCGAGCCTCTGGATGTTAGAGTAATTGCATCATTAGATCCAAGGGAAGGAGATAGATACATGGAGCTTATATGGGATGAGCTAGATGTAAAATATTTGGATAACTATAGGAAGGTAGGACTAAATCAATGCTACTATATATGGTGTGATGAGTTGGTAAAATGTTGGTTCTTGATCATCAAATTCTGAAGAGGCCTTGGAGAACTAGAAGAATAAATTGCATGAAGTATCAACCTAAAGGTGTGGGTACATCACTCACGTAGTGCGCTGGATTAGGAGAAGGGTCCAAGGTATGATGGTTTTTCTGATGTGTTATATTTTGTACAAGTATTTAGATTACATATTATAGATCATTTGATATTTTCTTGTTTGGATGTTTCTTTCATAGAAACTGCCACGAGATGGTGGATTGTGAACAAGAATAACATGGAAACTTGCTAGAAATGTAAGCATTTGTTGTGTATTCACTTTATTTCGAAATTAGATGTTAGGGTAGTGAAATATAAAGGGTTGGATTTTCCAACAACCCATCTAAAGAGTTTTGTTGCTGCCTGGAATAAAAGGAGGATACTACAAGAGGAGTGGGTACACAAGTTTGTGCATACTTTAGATGTTATTCCTAAGAATATGTATGTTGAGTTGGAAGTGTACAGAGGAATAGTGGAGTGGGAAGGCATGACCCATAGTTTCAAATCCACATTCTTGTTTATAGATGAGGATGATGAACTTAAATAAGACTTGAATGCTTTGAAAGGAAATTGTTTTGCTCCATGATTTCATACTGCGTGCAAATTAGTACCATTGTGTTTAGCACATGAGCATTCACAAAATTAAAAGAATTTATGGAATGCTACAATAATGTAGAAAGATTTGATGGTGATGAATATATAAGAAATACTCAATTCCAGAAATAGAAGGGAGCATGTATTATCAGGGCCTATGTTGGAGACAAAAGATTATTCCCATCTTATTGAGACAAAGAAAGTGAGTATTAGAACAATGGAGAACCTAAAATTAGCCATTATACGATATTACTAGGGTAATGGGAAAATGGATAAAATGGTTGATTTGCTGAGAGAATATTAGGATCTATTCCCCAATGCTTTTGTAAAAATGAACGTGATAGTTGGAGAATTGGGAGGGATCAAGATCCCTTTCAAGGTAGATGCCCGACCTATTAAGAAAGGGACTTACAGGTTGAAACCACTTTCCCAACAGAAGTATTGAGCAACTATATGCTTATGTTGTGTGTGTGTGTGTGTGTATGTTGCATAAAATCTAATTTTAAAGATTTGATGCATAAGTAATAGTTATATTTTTTGTTGTAGCAAAATAAATACACTGCTCGAAGAGAAATATTGCACATAGGGAGATGTATTGGAAGGATATGGGGAAGATATGTTCAACACACAATGTTGGGGATGAATGCAGCTAAGTGGAGAATAATTGTCAAGAATAAAGTGGTCAAAGGATGAAAAGTGTTGGAAACAAGGTAACCATTGGCAAAATTGGGGTAGTAACTTGGATGAATCAAATGTGGAAGTGTGTTTCATTAACTACCATAAAATATTTTAGAACTTAAAAATTAGGTTAAATTGGCATAACATTCCTTAAGCTATCATTGATGAGACATTTACAGGGATGTATTGTGCACCAAGGAAAGATATGCCTCATCAGAGTTTTTATAGGATATTGTTCCATAAAAGAAACATGTATATTTCACCTAGGCCGATAATTGTATAAATATGCGGCATAGGGCTCACATTTATTCATTCTTCCCTTAGATATTCCCATCTAGATGCAATAAATAGAGAATGAGTTCTAAATGAATTGGCGTATGTGGTCATGGGTGACCCGTATGAGTGGTTTTAGCAATTGTATAAGGAACCATAGAATAAAAGTATGGTGTGAGTTGCAGGAGCCCTGACAAAACAAATACCACACACATAGGAACCATCTATTGTTGCATAACCCCAACTAGAGGAGTTGGAGATAATATAAGAAAGTGGATTAGAGGTCTTTGGATCATCGTTTAAGCTCATGAGATTCAATCCAGGAAAGAAATATATCCCACCCAGGAAACACATAGCTAGGCTTGCTAAACTAAAGAAAGATCCTAAAAACATTATAACCTTTCCATTTATCCCAACTAGTTTTTTGACGTATGGTAATATGTTTCATTATGTGAAGCGACTTAGAAATATAGATCATGAAAATAAAAACAAGAATAAATTCATGGAGATGACAGGATATCTAAAATTCATGTCGCATACAGACCCTGATGTTTTTGAGATTGAGTTGTAAGAGTGGGATTTGGGATTAGAACAAGCTAGTATTCTAGATGATTAGAGATCCCACATTTCTGGCATAGTATTGAAATCATTATTGTTACAAAACTATTGTTCAGTTTCATACATGGTAGCTACATGTGGTCAAAATGTGCATTTGAACCCCATAGGTAATAACATGCATCACAAGCTCTCCAATATTAGGAGAATATCTAGAGCCTTATTTAGCATTAAGATGCATACAAAATACTTGGGAGAAAAATTGCGAGCATAATACAAAAAGAAGATAGGAGGACATGGATTTTTTATTTCATGCATAAACGACAAAGTTGTCTAATTGACGATGTACATGATGGCCTCCAAGTTACTTAGAAAATTAAAAAAGGATGAAGTGCTAGTAAGTGCAATTATAGTAGTAGGAAAGTTCATACAATGTGTATAGAAGAGTTTGACACCAAGACACCATGTTTTCTGAACCAATTTTTGTTTGATTGTTTGGAGGCATAAGATACTGACAGTAAGTTCCATTAGGCATGCTTGCTTACCTTGTTCAAATTCCTTGAATGGGAGATTCTAGAATACATTTGGTTGGTGGATGACACTCATGCACCTATTTCTTATATGTGATTTCAATATTTATGGGCATTCAGGATTGTCTACCATAAAAGTGGACATCAACATCACTTTTTATATTTACATGGAAACGATTTGGTTGGTGATAGACAAGGCATTGTGCATTCCACCCAAAATTTATTTCCATGTATGAGAGGATTTCATGCTTCAAAGTGGATCATTAGGTTCTATGCATTGAGGCTAATATGGATCCATATCAAGGATGGGAGAAGTATGAATTTCAACTAACAATCGATGAGCTTTAAGCACACATCGATGTGTGGGAAGATAGTTGGAAGAAACTAATAGAGGGAGAACCAAATGTGGAGAATGTGGAAAGTATCCAAAGTTAAGAAGAGAAACTAGAATCACAATATTAAGGAGAAACAACACAGATTATGCAAGCACAATAAAATGATAAGGAGCCAGAATATGAGTATTCCAAGACCCAATCCAAGTAGACACCATCAAAGGAGATTGAGGACACCATGTGTGTAAGCATGAAGAGAACCTAAAAAAATGGTGTAGGAGAAGGGAAATCCCATGTTAGGAAGAACTGGAATGTAATGCAAATAACCACCACTTAGGTTACCTCACTATACAAATATGACATTGAGAAAAATTCCAACCATGTGGATGAGAATATGAAAGAGACACTGAGAAAAGTGCAGTAGGATAAATGATGTGCACCAAAACTACTGGAGCTATTACGAAAATTTCTAGAGCCTAACAAGTTAGTATTTTCATAGCCATCAACAATAGAGTAGATAATAAAAATGGAGTATTAGAGTGTGTACAGGATACTAGAACTGTAAGTGGATACATGTTCTACATCAAGAATCATCACACACTCCAAATCTCACCATAATATTTAGAGTACGCTACAACATGGAAGCAACAATTTGCTCAAGGCTTAATGCATATTTATTTAACTTTTTCTCAACTAATGTTTAATAGTTTGCGTCATTTGAAAATTAGTTTTCCAATTGAGTTGTAGTCACATCCCACAGAAAACTTAATGGAGTTAGTACAAGCAAATATAACGTAGGAATCCTTGTAGTGTGAGAATATGTAGTTAGAAGAAGATAAGAAGAAAGCCATCGACAAATAACTTAGATTGCACATAGTAGTTAAAGTAATGTAAAAATAGATTTCTGAGGAGGCTATGAACATTGATGCCCAAGTGGAAGGCCAAGCAATCAATATTGGATATGTTGTTCAACGATAGAAGGCATAGGTCAAGGAGTTGAAAGTGTATCTAAAGCCAACCACCTAATACAAAGAGAAGAAGTTCCAACCATAAGAGGAGGGGGATATCACCCATCATGTATAGATGAATAATTTATATGAGCAGTGTCAAACTACATATGAGGAAGGATTGAACTTATGGACCAGCCTATTGTTGAACCAAGGGTTGCAAGATATTTCTCAGAAAGTTCAGGTTGCCAAAGAAAAAGTGCAAAAAATGGTCACCAGTTTTAGTGGATTACTTGAGAAGAGGACCACTATAAAATAAAAGTTGTAACTAGATAAGGAGATCAAGCAAATGAGGGCCACCCAACAACCATTTCCAAAAAAAATGGAAGATTTGTAGGAGGAAAAACTAGGTATTACCAACGAAGATGGGGAAATACAACAAGAAGTTAAACCATAGTGGGAGAAGGGGGGTAGTGAATTACCACTTCAACGATAATTAAGCTATCCACCTTAGTCATTTCCCATGTTTCTCAAATGATTCCAAGGTTGATAGTGTGTGTAAGAACTAAAAGTATTGAAGGAGATAACTAAGGATAAAATCCCCTCGATGCAGGTTGATTGAGTGGCTTAGGATGAGCCACAAGTGACTGTTAAGGTCCTGTTGGGATCAGTTTTGGGTTTGAATATTTGTAGAAGTTCTGGCAACTTTGGAGAAATTGCCTATAGAAGTGCAACACATAAGTGTCGCAGAAGAAGCAACAAGTACAAGTGTCACAAAGGAATTAGTAAAAATAAGGAATGGGTGCAGGGAATAGAGAAACATGCGAGGAGGTTGAGTTGAAGTTGTTAAGTTTGAAAGTATCTTTTGAACCAGTTTTGATCAGGTCACAAATAGAAAATGTAGCATACTTTCCCATGGTATTGCCCATGGTAAATATTTTATGTGGTAACTAGGGTTTTCTTGGGACTACATAGTCTTTTATAAGTAGGTCGGATCTAAAAGGATTTGAGCTAGCTCTTTTGGGGTTACTCATATACATGTGGTAATATTGTTATAATTAGGTTGGTGATCCAAATTGTAGTTGATATAGTACTATTCTAATCTCATGCTCAACGCCTTTATATTAATGAATGATAATTGAGGGTTTGTTTTGTCCCCATTTATGTTTGTGATGTGTTGATTATGTGATGTGTTAATTAAGACTATTTTAAATAATTTTTGGTGCATTTATAAGTATGCTACAATGCATTAAACTTTTGGGGCACCTATTTTAAATTTTTTCTTAATGTTTAATCTGTATCATGGATGCATGAATGTTTTCAACTACATTTAGCTAAGAACCGTAAGTTGAATATTGTAATATGTTTATACATATTTCATCCCACCTCCCTTCACTATTGTAGAAACCTAGTTCATGCAGTCCCCATAGATGTAATAGGCGAGACTTCATCTTCTTTGCTAGTGATACCAAAAGGGTCAGTGACCAGTGCGATTTTCTTAGCTATACTATGCATGATAAGCTAGCCAGGAATATCCTTAGCACCAACATGTTTCTTTGTTGAGGATTCCTAATTGACTCAACTCTGGTAGACCCTCTTCTATCAACTTCAAAACATTTATACCAAGAGAGTGGTCTAGAGGTTGGTGTACCTTGGTTCTATATTTCACCATTGTTTGATGCCTTAGATCAAGCACAGGGAATCATCATTGAACTTTGACTTGGTTTTTTATTGCATGCTCGCATGAAGCTCATTATCATACGATTAATAATCATACACTTGATGGTTCAGTGATCACATAGATTGTACCAACATTTCCCATGTGTGTGTGTGTGTGATGTCCTAGACCTCATGACGAGTGTTATCTCACTATAACTTCCTAACAAGAGGTAACCACAAAACCACTTTTAATATTAGAAGCTAGCCCTTCTAAACACAGAGAGGGATATCTTTATTGGATTTAGATTTTTTGTTTTTAGATTTTATGCTAGCTATTCAGTGCAAAGTTTGGGTTTTTCAAATGTTTGGTTAATACTGCAAAAAAAGCCCATGGGGAAATCAAGTCAAAATGTCTTAGGGTGATTAGATACAAAAATAAAATAACATATTGTAACAGGGAAAGGTAGGCAAGCTATTGGATCTTTGGATATTTGGTGGAATGAAAGGAAGAATAGGTTCACATTCAATTAAACATAGAGAATTTTAGAATGAATTCTATATTTAATCTCAGTTTGAAAACACAGATATTGTTTATAAGCTAGAGTAGAGTGTAATTAAACATGTTCAACACTTAATTTTATTTAAACAATGAAGATAGGGAAACCTTATGGAAAAACAGAGAAATAACAATTACATAGGAGGGAAAACATCACCAATTCGCTTGACACATGAATCCTAGAATGACTTTTTGTATTAATGAAATGATCACTTTAGCTTAGTACACAACATTAAATCAAAGATATGCTTTCTTGGTACAAGTTCCAGCATTTTTACTTTGAATTATAAAATATGTATATAAAACTTATCAAAATATCCTAAAAGACTATTTACAAAAATAATACAAAAATATAGGCAAATAAAATTGTTGTAGTTTTCTAGCAATATCCTCAAGGATTCTGGTGTTGACTTGGCCTGAAAAATTCTTGTTTCGCTGTTGAAGATGAACACTTTCTTTTCTCTAGTAGTTGGCATGGTTGATCCATCTGTCTTCATCTGGGATCGAAAATTTAATTAGCTTCCTATAGGTTTCATCTACTTCAGTAGATTTCTGGAAGGTGGGCTTAATTACAAACAATGTTTTTATCTCATGTTTGATAAGTAAATCAAATTTCAAACCTTCCATGAAATATTTTCCTATGATGGTTCCCTTGATGGTTGAAAAACTTGACTTATCTCTGGATAAGGTATACAACTTCTACTGATAATCATATAACTTGACCAACTTATCAACGATTCCTTTAAAACCTGGTAGCCATTTTTTATTTCGTACATTGAATTTTTTGTGAAATTTCTGAATGTTGCCGTCCAAGTTATGGCATTTGCTCCCAAGCTATATCATCAAGTTATTTTTTGTAAGGACTCTTCCCACCTCAAGGATTGTTTTTGTCCTATTTGAAATATCAAACTCCTCTAGTTCCTCCTTTATCCTTGAATTTAGAATCATTATTAGGGCAGTGGCTTCACCTGGTTTCAGTCCCAAACTTTCTTTTATTCCTTTAATAGCTTCTTTTGATCTCTGCATTAATTCCTCCTACTCAAAAACTATTTTGATGGAAGGCCAAATTTTATTCATAGCTTCATTCATTTCCACCCAAATGTTCTCCTTTGCCCATGCAATTGTTTGGACCATGATAGATTCATTCTCTAACTATTCAATCCTCTTGGTTAACCTATGATTCTTTTGAAGCTCCTCTGATCTAAAATGCAAAATTTCATAGATTTTAACTTGGGAAATCTAGTTTTGTTTTGGTTAAAAGAGGAGGAGCTTGTAAATTTTGTAAAACAAAGCTAATATCTTCATACCATGGAGAGGTAGAAAATGCTTCTGATATATGTGGAGTCAATAGGTCTTCTTGTTCATCAAGTTCGTCTATAAAATTTATGTCTAATGCATGGAAATTAGACTCGGAAATTAGCTTAGCAAATTCATGACCTTTGATGAGCTTAGTAGGTCTTATCTCAATATCATATTCTATAAAACTTGCAATCCATTTGCCCCTTTTCCCATTTGGATCAGTTTGTGTAAGGATATCTTTTACTACAACACTTGGGACAAATGCAATGTTATGGGAATGTAGAATGTAAACTCTAAAATATTTCAATGCCTTCACCAAAAGAAAGACTTGTTTCTTCATAATATTTTACTTCAAGGAAGAATCTCTCGAAGCTGTAGTGAATAAATATATATGTTTTTCAAATCCTTCATTATTTTTTTACAACAAAACTATTGCAATAGAATGTTCAAATGCAAAAGAAAAAATCATGCAATCCTTTGTAAAGTCAGGGCTAATTAAAACATGAACTGTTTTCAAAGCTAACATTAATTGATTAAATTTATTTTTTCTTTGATTATTCCATTTTATTTCCATATCTTTCTTTAGCATGTTTGTAATGGCTCTCAAAATATTGTCTAGGTTTGGAGTGAATCTTCTTAGGAAGTTGATCCTATCAATGAAGGACTAAACTTCTGTCTTATTCCTGGGAGGGTCAATTTTCTTTATGGATTCAACTATGTCGTGGTCTATTCTCATACATTCCTGAAATAATGTAACCCAATAGTTTTCCTTCCTCTAAACCAAAAATATTTTTCTTGGTGTTCAAGGAGATACCATGTTTTCTGCAATGTTCAAAAATCCTTCTCAAGTGTAATAGGTGCTCTTCATCTATTTTAGAAAACAAAGTAATATCATCTAGGTAAATCACAATGAACCTATATTTCTCATCAATAAATGCAGTGTTCGTTTCTCTCTGAAAGGTAGCACCTACATTCATAAGGCCAAAGGCTATTTTTATATACATGAAGGTTCGTCAAGGTGTAGTATAATATTTTTCATGTTGATCATCAGGATGAACCAGAATTTGGTTGTATCTTGAGAAACCATCTAGCAAAGAAATTATATTTGAACAAAATACTTTATCTAAGATATGATCCATAATGGGCAGAGGTTTGTTGTCCTTGAGAGAAACCCTTTTTAGATTTGTAAAATATACACAGAGCCCTATTTCTCCTGTTTTCTTTCTAGTTGGTACTAGATTAGAGACCCATTTTGAAAATCTTAGGGGCGCAATGATTTTTTCATCTTAAAGTTTTTTTACTTATTTTTCTATCCAAGGTAACACAACTGGATTTGCCCTCCTTAATTCTTGCTTGAAGGGTTTTTGGTCTTCTCCGATGGGAGTTGTATATTGTATGATACTGGTATCATAAGGTTTTAGAACTTCATAGCTTGAAGCAAACACATCAGAAACTTATTTTAATAACTTAATGCATTTATGTTTTTCTTTAAGAGGCACGGATTTGGACATCTTTACAACTTTAGGGATTTCATCAATTCCTATATTAAAGTCCTCTACCTCATCTTCTATAGTTTTTTTTTTTGGCTTTTTGGCTACATCGTTAAAATAAAAGATCTCTTCCAATACCCCGATCATCTTGGTAGTACATTGTCTTTTAGTTGTATAAACTCAAGCTCTTCTGGATTGTCATTGGTTTCATTTATCACTATTTCCATTTTATTTTCATTTACATCATTATCCGTAGCAATATGTACGTACTCAAACTCATATTTCAACTGTAAAAACAATTCTACATGTTTATCACTACTAAAAACCCACCAATATCTTATATTACCTTGAATAGTTGGCTTGTGTTTTACTTAAACCTCATATTTTCTATTTGGATGGAATGGAATTTTATAAGTACTAGCTGAAGTAGCTAAAGCATCAGCTAAGATATTTTCCCCTTTAGGGATAACAGACAATTGATATTCAGGAAAACATTGCAGAAAATATAGGAATGCATTTCTGTAAGCTCTTAGTCTAGGGTGTTTCGTCTAGTAATCACCTTTAATTTGGTTAATGATGAGTTCAGAATCCCCATGTATAGAAATTATTTTGGCTCCCACCCTCTTCAAAATTTGTAGTCCCAAAATTAGTGCTTCATATTCAGATATATTATTTGTGCATTGGAAATTAAGCTTGTAAACATGTCCCTTTGCTATATCTATTTGTGTGTTTGAGATGAAAACACCTGCCCATGCTCCTTCCTTGTTCATAGCCCCATCAAAATCCATATTCCAAAGGGATTCTCCCTGTTGATATTGTTTCTTAGTATCTAATTTTATATCCTTTGTCTTGCTCAATTCAGCTTCCAAGTGTGACACTTCCTCCTCCACACATTCATCATTATACAAAATAAAGGAATCCATATCTTAATGCACAGAGTATAAGGGTTAATTATTTGGTTTGTCTTGACTACTAACCATATATTTCATTAATGTTTCCTTGTATAACCTTCTCTGCTAACCAAAAATGAGAATGGTAGCATAGGTCATGTCCATATGCAAAGTACCCTATAACTTTGCTCCCCATGATCTCGATAACAACATTCCATACATGGAAGGTATGTCTTCTATTACAATATCCATTACCAAAAATTTTATTGGCATTTGGACTAGTGTAACACATAAATCTTTGATGAGGCCTAAGCATCTAAATTTGTTGGAGTCAGAAAAACACAAATATTTGTAGGTTCTTTCTATGCCTAATCCTAGCTTATTTGTGATGGCTCTAGGCATAATATTGTGCGAAGAACTAGAATTAAGCATATCATTAAGCATAATTTTGTCATTAATGTTAAAACTAATATAGAAAGATGGAACAGTACCATCCTAAGACATCCCTTTAGCTCAGGTTGAAATAACAACTCAAGTTGGTCATTAGTTAAGTTAATTTTGTGTGTCCCTTCCCCTATCTTTAGAGCCTTCATAACTTGAGGTCTATATGAATTTGTTGATTAATTCTGTGAGAGGAATAAAAGTTTTCACCTTGGACAATTCATTTTCAATGCTGAAAGATGTCTGAGGTTTATCTATCTCTTTGATATTTAGATCATGTTTTTTAGAAGTCTCCTTTTGAGAATCATCATTTGACTGGCTAGTAGAAGAGGTGTCATTCTGAATTTTCTTGGGAGGATTTTCAGCAGCCTTTTAACTTCTCAAATTGTACTATCCATGCAACTCCATGATATCATTGTTTTATCCATGTTTATAACCATTTGACTCTAAATGGATGACTTTTGGTTGCGATAGCAAGAACACATATTGCTTCTCTTCAGTTAAGAAAATGTGGTCAATTTCACTTTCCTCAAATAAGTTTATTTGATTTTCTTCATCATCCTCTGGTAGCTCAAATTCTTCATCTTCATAAATCTCTTGGGAACAAGGTCTAACTTGTTGTTGATCAATTTGGGCTCTTTGTTCTCTCTATTTGATTTGAGGTGGGTTTCTCCTAAAACCATGATTTCTAATTGGAGGGCCATCTTGATTTTTTCTTGGAGTAGTTGTATCAGTTAAACTTATCCTTTCCATCATTTTCTCCATTGTTTTAACTAATGTATTCAAATTAGCATTTGATGAGGAAGAATAAGGTTCTTACTTAACAGAGACTATCCTCCCAGCTTTAGTATAGCTCTCTTTGCCAACAAATTGGCTTCTACACTAACTGCATTTCTCTATATTTCCTCAAGGGTAGCATGTTTTATCTCTCAAAGTTGGTAAGACATGTCTAGATCAAATCCATCTAGGCAATTGATCAGAGCTACTCTTGGTGGGGGTTGTATTGTAGTTGGGATAGAATTTTAAATGTTATTAAATCTAGTGCAATAGCCTTGGAATACTTCACCAAAGGCTCTGTTTATACTCTCATATCCAATTAAGATTTGGAGAGAGTTCTTATTTACTTACCATCTTCTAAGGAAGGTTTGGTGAAATTGAGCGAGATCTAGGAGAGAGGCAATTGGCAATGCTTTAAAACACTTCTTAACTTCTCTTGTGAGAATTTGGGAAAATAATCTCAACTTCACATCATCATCATCATCAATTTCTTGCATATCTAAATAATCAGTCCTTTTTTTCATATGTTGTTGAGAAGTGATTGGCCTTGTGCCATCAAATTGAGGCATTCTACTTTGGTAATCTTGTGACATGGCATTGAGTTGTCCAAGTAAAACCAGGGGAGCATAATGACCTGCCATAATGAGTAAATTAGAGGAATATGTAACTAGAATGGATGTGGATGTGGAAGGTATTAAAGGGGGGGGGATGGTACTTTGTTATGTTGGTGTAGTGGTGGTAGGGATAGTAGATGAAATAGGTACACTAGTGATAGGGGAAATTATGGGAGGTGTAGTGTAAATAGGGGGAATCTATGGAATAGTAGTAGAAATAGGGGGAAACTATGATGGGATAATAGTACTAGCTAGAATTACTGGTGGGGTTGGTGATGAAGCAGTTGAAGAAGAAGGTGAAGATCTATATGATTCAAGATATTTCTGCATAGCCTGATCTAATTCAATTACCAACACTTGAAGCTTATTAAATTATTTTAGGACATCATGTTCAAAGTCTGGGTTAACAGGCTGATGCTTTGAAATGTAAGTTTTTAAATTATCTCATAAAACATAGTTTCAGGTACAAAACTATCAGATTTAGTATGAGAGAGGCTATGTTCAAAAGCTAAATCAAACTCAACATCCTCTATAATTACTAAACTTTTAGGGAGACAATTAAGTCTGGGTGGTTATTTATTACTTGCCTGGCTCTTAGTTACACTCTTATTTCTGAGAAATTTTGCAGGATTACCTATAGTTTTTGGTGGTTTAGGATACGGATTAGCTACTATGTATATATTTTTAGGAGCCTGGTCTACAATAGTATATTTACAGATATACATTATGTACAAATTTAAGTGGAAAATGGGCTTAAGTACGATATATTTCATAATCACACACTTGAAATAACTTTAAACTCTAAAATAGAATTTTACCAAGGAAAAATTGTATTCATATCAAATTTGTTCAAAGCTCCCCAGTATGGTCGAAAAAATATTATCACTTCGTAATTTCGTAAAGTTGTAAAATAAATCCATAGGTAACCACATAACCACTTGTAAGCATAGAAGCTAGCCCTTATAAACTCAGAGATGGATGTCTCTATTGGATTCAAATTTGTTGTTTTGAGATTCTATGCTAGCTATTACCTTCAGAGTTTGGTTTTTCCAAATGTTTGGTTGTGTTGGACACCTAATCCTAAATGGGTTAATGTGGAAGTCGAATGGACAAAAGCAGTCCAAGAGACCTTGGGATGTGAATCCCAACAGTCACATAATGTACTATAAATGTATATCATTTTTGAATAAAAATTGTACTGCATGATTTATCTTTCCTATCTCTCTCGCTCCCCATGTGTGTTTAACATGGTATCAGAGTGGGCGATATCCTGCCCTTCTGATATTTGAACCGTTTTTTTTATGGTTTCTGCCATTACTTATGAATATTTTCTCAGCTAGAATTTAGTTGCCACCTCTTGCATATACCTGCGCTGCTCCTCCATATTCCTTTATCTGCGTTCTGTCTGCCTAAACAACACTGCCTCATAACGCATCTGTCTGTCCATTCTGTCCAGACAGAAGCGCGGAACATTAAATTTCTTTGTGAATAAGCGTTGTCATGTCTATCTGACATGTTTGTCATACGTTAATTTTTGAATAACGCTGGTTGATGACTAAAACGAGGAGGGAAATGTATGTACAGGAGTCCGTTTAACGATGGCATTGGCCTGAGTTTTAGCAGACGCTGTAGCCACCCTCTGTACCATTTCAAATACCGCCAAACCAGACATTATTTGCAGTAGCAGCTTTTAATCCAAGCTCATTCTGAGTCTCGATGGTATATGCCATACACTCTTTTTTCAAAGCTGAAATTTTAAAGTACTTGAGTTCATATTTCTCTGGTCTGACTGGTATATGAGTAGTATATGTTTGAATATGCTACTCATAACGTCTGATATGCGTTGGTAAAGCTGCTCATAACATGTGCTATGCTGTCCAAGCATTTTTAACACCGTCCAGTCTTCGGTTCATGCTATGCCCATCTAGTTTTTGGATCTGCGTTAGTGGTTTTTTATTATTGAATGCACTGTTTTAAATATTGAATGCGCACTATCCAGTGGTATTGCCTGTGTCTGACATATAATTGGCCGCCCAACCCGCCATGTCCTTTTGCTCTCTTTGAATTATTGTTATACACCTAAACCAAAATTTGGAGTGAGATCTTGAAACCAAATTAAACTTAGATTCAACCCCTTTATTCGATGTACCAGCGCGAGGGTCCACATCGTGGATTTCATTGTGCCGTAGTCAGCTTGTCCAATTTCATATTCGTAGAGTGCTTGCGGGTTTGATATAATTTTTGCTCCAGTTGTAGATAAGATCTCAAAGCGGCCTGCTGTAGTTAGCCAGAGTTTTATACAGATAATTCTTTTTTTGGGATAGGTTACAGGAAACGGTGTCCCGGTTCAATGGTGTTGAACGTGTTGTATAGTATATGAATGATCTGCTCAGTGGTATATGCGTTTGAGTTTTGAAGTATTGAATGCGTGAATGGTATCATAACATTGTCCAAGCGTTGAACTATTCTGAACTGTATGCTGACACATACGAGGAGAATGAGTTTTCAGCCGCGACACAACAGGCTCTACCAATGATCTTAGTTTCGAATCTACCACGACCCAAGGTGTCTATTGAAGATTGCATCAGGACCTCCCTGTTTCTAGATTCAACTTTGGACTGTTTCGCCGATCGGTTCTCTGATAGCAAATGAATACTTTAAGGAAATATTGAAATATAGTTACGAAGTAGCGTTCACTTTCTTCTTCGGCTAAGGACTCACTTTTCATTTGAGCTCTTTTGGACAAAACGCTATAGGAAAGCACTGTTGCTATTCTACCAGTATTCATATTGTTTGATATATATGGAGTCCAAACTCGGCTGAGTTGGTCGACCAAATTCGACATTCATATTTGATTGGGTTTGCCAATTCAAAGTTAGATTTTTGTGCAGGTTTAATTTTATCATGGCGCCTTCTAGCATTGAAGGATATGATTTGTGGAAATGATTGTAATTGTAAAATCTTCCTGAGTTTAAATCCACTGAAGTTAGTTGTATGATTGTCACGCTTTCTTGGAATATTAGCTTTCTGCCAAGCCAAGCTAATATATATTGATGAGACACCTGACCTCGATACACGTGTTGAACTGATCAAAACAATAAATAATGTCTCAACTGGGAAGATTTATGTCAAAATAGAAAGGGCCCGGTTGGTAAAGAAGCCTGCAATGCTTTGTGAATTTTTTCGAAGCACCCAACTGTGTTCTTATTGCAACGTTGGAATCTGGCCACTTGTCCAAGCAAACCGAATTTTGTTGATAGTAAATACAATTGTAATGTTCTGATTTAGAGTCATTTTGCATTTTGCTGGAATTTATGCCAGTTTCGCTGTGTACACACACTTCAACAGTTTGGAAGTTTTTTTAATCTTGAAGGTGGACGTTAGGTCACTGATCATTTACTGACATTTATAAAGGATATTGCAGTGACATTGGATTGTGAGTGATTGTTGCTTCTTTTTCACTGGTTGATAGTTGTGATCAGTTTCTTTAATGTATAAGATAATGAAGAAAATGACTAGACTTGATAATGCATTAGAGTTGTTAAATACTCTGATACATTCCACTGTTGATGAGATGGTTAAGATCAAAAAAACCTCTCTATTCAATATTAAAATATGTCTACAAAATGCACAGGAGAATATTGAGTTTTTGTAGCTTGAGACATAGCTACAGCAAGAAGAATTAAAATAGAGAAGTCATCATTTTGAACCTGTTTTTGTTCAGAACAATTGAGACAACCACCCATCAGCAGCAATTGTACATGTAGATGCAGAAACTCAGTCTGCACTTCCCAAGCCCATCATTACACCTTGGGAATAGATTGTCCACAACAAGCACAGAAATGGTCTTGGATATGATAAGGACTTGTCCTTTCATATTCCAGACTATGCCAAGCCCATTCAGTTTCAGAGTGTTGGATTCATTCATGATAGTTCACCTGCTCCTTATGACAGTTCAGCTTCAACTATTCCAGACTCTGCTCCTCTTCCACAACAACAACAACAGATCGTGAAATGTCAACACTGTGATCGAGTTGGCCATCTGAAAGATCACTGTTTTGATCTTCATCCATGTAAGCATTGTCATAAAACTAGCCATTCTTCACACAGATGCTTCAAAACCAAATGTCCTGTAAGAACAAAGATTCATCTTGGATGGATCACTTCTTGGAAATGGGCATCAACAGCCAAGAAGATATTCCAAACACATGTCAGAACTTGTTCCAGAATATTGAACAATCTTGCAGTTGAGTTTTCTCCATCCTCTCACCTTGTATCTGACAGTGGGGGAAATGATGGTCATCTACAAGCTTCAAAGCCACATCAAGCGAGCCTGAGCCACAACATGCCGCACCAGTTTCAGAGTTTTAGCCAGAGACAAAGATGACCGTGAACATGCCTTCAGTTGGCAATCTAGGACACTTCCTCTAGCAGAAGACTTCAACTTCTTGCCAGCTTTGGAAGAGTTCCGAGAACAAAATTGAGAACACTTCCTCTAGCATAAGACTCCAGTTTCTTGCCAGTTTTGGAAGAGTTCCAGGAATTGCATTAAGCATTCCAGAGTTCTTGGTCATCCTTAAACCATCACAGGTTGAGACTTCCCTTTTCAGGTTGAAGTTTTACCTTTTATGTGGGGTGAGACCTCCCTTTTATAGTTGAAGGTTTCCCTCTTTAAAACAATAGGATCACTTCCTCTAGCAGAAGACTTCAGCTTCTTGCCAGTTTTGGAAGAGTTCCGGGAACCGCACTAAGCGTTCCAGTGTTGGTGGTCATCTTAACCACCGCCCTTTTATACCAACATTTCAGAGAGACATTAGCCTAGTGCTGCCATGCATTTTTTGCACATTTTGTATTACAACTCTCTTCTTGGACTCATACATAACCCTTCGGATTAAGGGGGGGAATGTTGGACACCTAATCCTAAATGGGTTAGTGTGGAAGTTGAATGGACAAAAACAGTCCAAGAGACCTTGGGATGTGAATCCCAATAGTCACATAATGTACTATAAATGTATATCATTTGTGAATAAAAATTGTACTGCATGATTTATCTTTCCTATCTCTCTTGCTCCCCATGTGTATTTAACAACTTGATACTGTTGTTGGAAATAATACTGAGAGGGGGGGTGAATCAATATTTGTGAATCAATAACTTTTTTATTTCCATAATCAGATTTGTATATGCTACTTCAGAGAAGGGAACTCATGTGTGCACGCAACTATTGTTAAGGCAACCAATGTATATCTAGTGAACTTATGATTCAGTTAATTCACCATATGTTGATCTCTAATCAGTGCATCAATACATTATTAAACATTAAACAGTAACCATGTGCAGTAATAAGAGAATAAACCATTACACATAAGAAACACACATGAACAACAATACTTAAGGTGGAAACTGAATGTGGGTGAGAACCACCTGTTGTTGTCATCTCTCTCTTCTTTTAATAATATGAAAATCTGTTTACAATCTTGTACTAATGCACACTCATACCAGTATGTAGGTACCCACCTAAAAAAGGCTACAACCTTCTCTCGTTCTCCAACTTCTTCTGGAAGGGAGCTACAACACCCTAGTTCTTGTAATAGCCAATATATTTACCAATACGTGGGCCCTAACCTAGAGAAGCCTACAACCTTCACTCATTCTCTAGATACTACTGGAAGGGAGCTCCAAACCCCTGATCAAATCACCAGCCACTACTGGTAGGAAGCTTCGACTTCTTCACTGAAAGGCTCCAGCCCTCAGTATCCTTCAGGGACCATGTTTCATAAATTTTCAGACTAGATGCTCCTGCTACACAACAATACACATGAAGGCCTCACTTCATCGAATTTCATACTAGACCCATTAGTAACACAGAAGCTCAAAATTAATCACCATTGCAATACAACCATCAAATACATCTACATCAACCAATCACTAAAACCCAATCAATCTCTGATATAGATGAAACCCAATCATTAATCTCTTATATAACAGAAACCCAATCATCAATATTTGATATAACTGAAACAATCAATCATGGAAACCTCTGAACCTCTGACACAACTGAATCAACCATTCAGTCAAAATTAATCAAATTCAACCAATCAACTGGAACAGACAGATCATTGTAACCAGTACATAAATCTGAACCTAGAACACTACATCAACAACCAAAACTAACTGTAACCTGAAAAGACGTGTCAGAATGTATATGCTTCTTTAATGAAGAAAAGCTACGTGTATACACTACTCCCTTTTGCCCAACCTACATATACCTCTAAAGATACTGAATCATAAAACCTATAAACCACAAACTGTACCAATGAGTGACATTTTGAAGATCTACTATCATATTATAGAGTTCTA
This sequence comes from Pinus taeda, assembly GCA_000404065.3. Lineage (NCBI taxonomy): Eukaryota > Viridiplantae > Streptophyta > Pinopsida > Pinales > Pinaceae > Pinus > Pinus taeda. Next base: position 258,335 of record APFE030278657.1, read on the forward strand.
AATAGATAGAAAAAGGGATCACCCTTCTTTCTTAATCAATTAATCAATGAGACACAAACTCTTTATGCATTCAGTTTTACTTTCAGACCTAGGAAGACTTCATTAACAGGTATAAGTAAAATAACAACACTAATCTGATAGACCAATTATCCTTGAACATCAAGCTTTCCTTTAGCATACGCTACTTGGAAGAGCTAAACCAGCATGTATACGCATCTTCACCAAAGTGAACCAACGTATAGATCTGCAAATTCTTACTTATAACTTCGCTACAATTCCTGACTTTAGACATACCCAGATCATTACATATAAAGGATATACCATGTGTTAGCAATCAAATCTAGCCCATCCATTATCAGATCACATAATGATAAGTCATTAGGATCTTGATCAATCAGTAGATCTCATCCATCATCAAACTATTGGCCTGCAAGAAGATACCAAAATACCAAATATGTGAAGAAATATACCCAGAACACAAAACAATAAGAAATAATAGCAAGTATTTTATTATTCAAAAAAGAAAGCAATGTTCACTTGCCTCTTCGAGGGGGAAACCTCCAATAGAGCCGGGCTCAATTACAAAATAAGACACGATGCTCGTTGAGGGGAGTCTCTATCCTTTATATAGGATTCATACATGCAATACCAGGGGTCATGACCATGGTTCTTATTAATACCATCTATCTAATACCATGGCCCATTTGCAACTAACTATGGTCCCTTCTTTAAATGCGGGTCAATGAATTACAATTATTAATATGGGATTTATTGACTCTTTACTTAACTATAACTATGATTTGATCATATTACAAAATAAGGGGGTTAGGGTTGGACCCTAACATGCCCTCTCCCATAAGAATAGCCTTATCCTCAAGCCTGAACCTGTGGAAACTGCTGAAGGACCATGGCTGGTTCCCAGACCACATCTTCTGGAGAGGTGTCTTTCCACTTGACGATGACTTCCTTGATCATGCGACCGCGTAGGTGCTGTTCTCATGCATCAACAACTTTTTCAGGTTGGAGCCAAATTGACCCTTCTTCATCCAATTCAGGTAGACTAGTTTGAATTTAGCAATGGTTCCCAATCACTTTCTTGAGGCATGAGACATGGAAGACTGGATAGATTTTTGCAAAGGGTGGCAAAGCTAGCTTTTAGGTGACTTCTCCAATGTGCTGAAGTACTTGATACAGTTCATAGAATTTTGGAGATAATTTCTGACAACCCTTGTCTTTGAGTGATATTTGCTTATACGGTTGCAGCCTCAAAAATACCTGATCCCCTTCTCGAAATTGGCATTCTGAATGATGTTGATATGCCTGTTGCTTCATGTGGTTTTGAGTTTGATGGAGATTCTCTCTGAGGTGGGCCGCATGGTTGTGCAGTTTTGTAGGAGTTGATCCACTGCTTGTACCTTCAGGCATCCCTTGATATAAGAAGTAGGTGAAGGAGGGAGTTGACCATAAACTACTTCATATGGAATCATTTTGGTGGTGGAATGATAGTTGGTGTTATACCACCATTTGGCTAGAGGTAACCACTATACCCATAGATGTTTCTTTTCTTAAGTGAAGCATCTAAGGTAGGTCTCTAGACACTTGTTGATTGCTTCAGTTTGACCATTAGTTTGGGGATGATAGGAAGTATTGAGTTGTAGTTGGTACCTTGTAACCTAAATAGTTCCTACCAAAAGTTACTAGTGAATATCAAGTCACAATCAAACACAATGGAAGTGGGCATGCCATGCAATTTGAAGATCGGCTACATGAAAGATTGAGCTACCAAATTCAGTGTAAAAGGGTGGGGTAGGGTGAAAAATGAGCATACTTAGAAATTCTTTCCACAACCACCATGATGACTAACTTATTGCCTGACTTCGGAAGACCTGTAATGAAGTCCATAAAAACCTCCATCCAGATTGAGGCCAGGATGGGAAATGGTTGTAATGTGCCTGGGGATTCTCCTTTTTGGAACTAACATATGTTGCACTCAACTAAAAAAGTAAGAATGTCCTTTTTCATGCCTGTCCAAAAGAATGAATGTCAAGTACGAGCATAAATATTATGAAAGCTTGAATGGCCTACAGTGGGAGATGAGTGTAACTCCACTAAAATGTGACTTTTGAGAGTGAATGTTGGTGATATCATGACTCTGTCCTTGTAGTGAACAATCTCATCCTACCAAGAGTAGCCCACTATGGAATTTGGAACCGCTTGCACTTTATTAATAAGTTGGGAGAGCAAAGGATGTGAAAGTCATTCCTTGTGATCCTCTTCAATCCATTCTGGAATGGGAAGGGAGATTGCAATCAGGGTGCTTTCCTCCTCAAATTGCTGTGATAATGCATCTGCTATGACATTTTCACACCCTTTCTTGTAAATTATCCCATAATCATATCCCAGCATTTTGGCAAGCCATTTGATTTGTTGTGGCGAGGATAGGCATTGTTTCAAAAAATATTTAAGGCTTTGATGGTCTATGAAAATTTGGAAATGCCGCCCCAATAAGTATGGTCACCAAGTATCTACTACATGTAATATGGCCATCATCTCCTTCTCATAGGTAGATTGTCCCAGATTTGTCCCACTTAGTTTTTAGCTAGTGAAGGCCAAGGGTCGACCTTCCTGCATTAAGACCGCCCCAATACCCATACCTAAAGCATCACATTCAATCACAAAAGATTTGGTAAATTCAGGTAGTGCTAATATGGGAGTGGAACACATGGCATGTTTGAGAGCTATAAATGCCTGTTGCGCTTCATCATTCCAGAGAAATGAATTTTTCTTGAGGAGGTGAGTGAGGGGTCTAGGAATGCAACCATAATTGCAAACAAATTTGTGATAATAGCCCGTGAGACCCAAAAATCCTCTCAAGCTCTTCAAGGTCTTTGTTTGAGGCTAATCCTGCATCGCGTGGATCTTTTTAGGGTCCACCCTGACACATTCACACCCCACAAGGTGGCCCAGTTACTCTACTTCTTCCATGCCAAAAGAGCACTTGGACATCTTGACAAATAATTTATGCTTCTGGAGTAGTTGAAAGAGCAGATCTCCATGATGAAGATGTGTGGCCCAGGTGTGGCTGTAGATGAGGATGTCATCAAAGAAAACAAGGACAAATTTTCTAAGATATGGTTTGAGCAGGTAGTTCATGAGGCTCTGAAAAGTGGGTGGGGCATTACAAATACCAAATGGCATGACTAGGAACTCATAATGGCTTTCATGAGTTCAGAAAGATGTCTTTGGAATGTCTACTTATTTCATGTGAATTTGATGATAGCCCGAGCGAAGGTCAAGCTTAGTAAAGAACTGAACACCATTTAGTTCATCCGGAAAATCATCGACAACCGGGATGGGAAATTTATCTTTGACCTTCAACTTGTTCAGGGCCTTGAAGTCTGGACACATATGTCATTTCCCATATTTCTTGAGCACCATGATCACAGCGATGAATAAGGACTAATGCTAGGATGAATGACGCTTGCTTCTAAGAGTTCCTTGATGAATTTTTCAATTTCATTCTCTTGGGTGAATGGATATCTATATGGGCGCACATTTGGTTGTTGGGCCCCTGGGACCAAAGTAATGTTGTGGTCATGTTCCCCTTTCGAGGGTGGGAGCTCATGAAGCTTGTCAAATACTAGAAGATGGTTGTTTAAGATTTGTTGCACCTCAGGAATCAACTATGCCACCTTGCTTAAGAATATTGCAGTAGCAGAATCCTAGAAAAGTCAATTCGGCCCAATGTCCTGCGAGAATCACGCCTAGGTATAGGGGCCCACACAAATAATCTAATATGTTGGCTCCCTCAACTACAGAGTATGAGTAGGAATGTGGCAGTGATCAAACCCTTGCTGCTAAATCTGAATTGCAGATCTGATTGTGGTGACTACTACAGAACCCAATGGCTAGATCTTAATGGCGGATCTGATAAACCTAATTGGTAGATCTAATAGATATGAATGGCAGAATTGATTGTTGTGGCTATGATAGAACCCCACCTGCTAGATTTTATCTGGAAAAGATGATACGTGATCTAGAGAGATACCCAGGAACTATGGTCTCAAGGAGTGTCAAGTGCTATAGATTGCAATATACATAAGGGTCTAATAGTAGTACTCAGCCAAATATTTTAGGGCACTAACCAAGGAAGCTCAACCATACCCTTATCCATACAACTGGCCTACCCTATCATACGCATGAGTAATATCCCCAAGTGTTATTCTTGGTGTACTGTAGTAGCAAGATGGCCAACAGTTTATCTATGGTGAGGTTTCAAGAGAGCCTATGGGTACTCGGAAGACAGACCGTGCGCAGTTTTGTCTAATACACTACTACTTGAAGGGGTACCCACAGGGGTTACAAGGGAGTCTAACAAGCATGACGACCTCTTGTATTTCCTATGTGCATGCCTCCCCAAATCTACAGGTTTATGAGCTCAATGACAATCCTGTAGTTTAAAGACGCTGGAACATGTCTCTAGCCAATTTTGTTTTGCTAAAAATGGAGATCCCACTGGCCTTGGAAAGTGCTCTGATGCCACTTGTTATGCTCTTGACCTGCAAGAAGATGCCAGAATACCAATTATGCAAAGGAATATACCCAGAACACAGAACAATAAGAAATAACAGTAAGTATTTTATTATTCAGAAAAGAAAGTAATGTTCACTTGCCTCTTCAAGGGGGCAACCTCCAATAGAGCTGGGCTCAATCACAAACTAAGACATGATTCTCCTCAAGGGGAGTCTCTATCCTTTATATAGGATTCATACATGCAATACCATGGGTCAATACCATGGTTCTTAATAATACCATTTATCTAATACCATGGCCCATTTGCAACTAACTATGGTCCCTTCATTAAATGCGAGTCAACCACTTACAATTATGAATATGGGCTTTATTGACTCTTTTCTTAACTATAAATATGACTTGATCCTATTACATAAATAAGGGGGTTAGGGTTGGGCCCTAACATCAAACGCTTAGGTTCCTATTTAGTCTAGATCAAGCAAAGCATAAGAAACCCATTACATGCATATTTGTTTTGAACTGACACTTCATAAGATATTAATTTCTTATGCACTTATCACTTTCATCTTCGCCTCCTTATATAGTTTTAGGCCATTCACAATACCTTTGACCAAAACCACTTAGGTCCAAATACCGCGGATCAATACCTTGGACCAAATACCTCAGACAATTGCCTTGGACCAAATACCTTGGACCAAAAACTTGGTTTCCTAACAGGTATGCTCTTTTCCTTCTATGGGAGTGCATGCATACATATACACTCTTTTTGTTTTGTGGACTAGCGTGTATATGTTGTTATGACTAAGTGGACATATGTATACTTCTTAAATTTATTTACAACAACCTTTTCCTTTACTTTCTCTATTCTGATCAGTAGACCTACGTTACATCTTCCTGTTCTTCTATACCAATGTCATGTTACTCGTGAATAGACTTGTTACACTGTAATTTTCGATATTACTTATGAAATGATTCCTTCGAACTGCCATGCATTCTATCACATCCCATATCTCTCCTATAGATTCATCTAGTTACGCGGATTCATCTAATTACCATATACAAGTGATTTGTTCTCCTACGAGTGGGTTGCCATCAAGTACAACACATGTATCTTAATTCCAACTACAAGGAAAGGCCTTTGGGAAATGGAGTCAAGTTATTTTAGGGTGATTAGATATAGAAATAACATAACATAATGTAACAGAGCAAGGTAAGCAGGCTATTGGATCTTCGGATCTTTGGTGGAATGAAGTGAAGAAAAGATTTAGATTCATTTAAACATAAAGCATTTTATAATGAATTATATATTTAATATCATTTTGAAGACACATATATTGTTTATAAGCCAAAGTAGAGTGTAATTAAACAAGTTTAGCCCTTAATTTTCTTTAAACAATTCAAATAGGAAAAACATATGGAAAAATAGAGAAATAAAATTTACACAAGAGGAAAATAATCACCAAATTTCCTCACACATGAATCCTGGAATAACTTTCTGTATTAATGAAATTATCACCTTAGCTCAGTACATAGCTTTACATCAAATATCTGCTTTCTTGATACAAGTTCCAACCCCTTTTACTTCAAATTATGAAGTATTTATACAAAACTTATCAAAATATCTTGATTTGAAAAATCAATATTTTTACAAAATATCCTAAAAGATTGTTTAGAAAAATACCACAGAAATATAAGCAAATAAAATTGATGTAGCTTTCTAGCACTATCTTTGAGGATTCTAGTGCTGACTTGGCATGAAAAATGGTTACTTTTCCATTGAAGATGAAAACTTATTTTACTCCAGTAGTTGGCATAGTTGATCACATCTGTCTTCATCCGAGGTGGAATATTTAATTAGATTCCTATAGGTTTCATCTACCTTCGTATATTTTTGGAAGTTGGGATTAATACAAAAAAATGTTTTATCTCATGTTTGATAAGTAAATTGAATTTAAAACCTTCCATGAAATTTTTTCCTGTGATGGTTTCCTTGATGGTGGAAAACCTTGACTCATCTATGGCTATGATATACAACTTCTACTGATAATTATCTAAGTTGACCAACTTATCTCCAATCGCTTTCAAACCTGGAAGCCCTTTTTGATTCAATACATTGAATTTTCTATGAAACTTTTGAATTTTGGCCTCCAAGTTATGCCATTTGCTTTCTAATTGTAGCATCAAGTTCCTTTTTGCAAGGACTCTTCTCACCTCAATGATTGTTTTTTTCCTCTCTGCAATCTCAAATTCCTCTAGTTCCTCCTTTGTATTTGAATTTAGAATCCTTATTAGGGAAGTGGCTTCACCTTGTTTTTATCCAAAACTTTCTTTTATTCCTTTAATAACTTCTTTTGATCTTTGCACTTATTCATCCAGCTCGAAAATTATTCCGATGGAATGCCAAATTTCAGTCATAGCTTCATTGATTTCCATCCAAATGTTTTCCTTTGCATGTGAAATTGTCTAGACAATGGGATATTCATTCTCTAATTATTCAATTTATTTGGTTAACCTATGAGTCTTTTGAAGCTCTACTATGTACACATTATCAATCTTTAATTTTTGTTCTTAGAGATTGTTTGTCTAAGGTTTCAGATTTTCAATCTCCTTCCCTCTGATGGAAAAGTCCTTCATAGCTTTGACTATTATGTTGATGAGTCTGAAAAAATATCCCTCTACTATGATGGCTATTGAAGTGGAAGCTCCTACTATTGATGTACCTGCAATCAGAACCGTTGTGAGTCGAATGACTACTAACTGTGTTGATTGTTCTTTCTCCTTTATTAGTTTTTCCATTTTATTCTTCAACTCTTTGATTTCCCATTCTGTCCAATCATGATCTTTAACATGTCTTCTTTCTCTTTCTCTAGTTGTCCAAAATCCTTGGTTTGTGCATATTCAATGGATGGAAGCTTGAGTTTCTTCTTTAGAGTTGCAATGTTAGCATTCTTTCTTCTAATAATTTCATTAGAGCTTTCACATTACTGGGATCATATCCGAGTTTGATTACTAGATCCTCTAAAGACTTAATCTTAGTGTCTTTTGCTAAAGAAGATACCTTTTCTAGTTTTAGTTGGGAATGAATGTTTTCGACTGTAGCTTCCAACCTAGAATTTGCCATTCTTGAAACTGTCAAGGTTGAATACATCAGCTCACATGTTTGTTTGTGTAAGTCCATCTGATCGATGAGATGGATTTCATCAACATTGATGGAAAAGATAGATTTCTTGTAATCATCTCAAGTTTTGGGAAAAAGAACCTCAACCTTGAGGAAGGCTATCAACATCTTTCCTTTCTCTGTGTCAAAGGTAGAGAGAAGCCTGTGGTGTGAGGATGTTGTCTACCTCCAAAACTATGTATAAATTGTAGCTTTTAGCAACTCATTATTCTTCTTAATTTCTTTATACTTGGAAAGTATATTTGGTTCAACTTGGTCATGAACCAATCCCCCTAACTAATATGTATCGGTGGCTCTTGGGAGGCCTTAGATGATGGAGATCGTATGAGAATATCTTCACTCATAGTAGAAGTATAGGGGTCTATCAAAATTATAGTGGATTGTAAATTTTCCTCTTGAAATGATTCTCCTATTAGATTGGTCTTATGTCTCATCCTGTAAATCTGAAACTTTGTCCTGTGAATATCTGTAACTAAAGGGAAAACATCCTTCCTTGGTATTTTTTCCTACTTCTCCTATGGTGTTGGAGTCTGTGATGTCATTGTAGAGAGTACCTATTCTTCTTCTTCCTCCAAATTATTTTCCTACCATTGATCCTGATTCATATATTTTTGTATTTCTAGCTTGCGAGTACGAGTGTAGGGAGTAGTCTTCTACTCTACTCTTAGTTTTGAAAGTATTCCCAAAGGGTCATATGACCAAGTGAAGCTAAGTTTAAAATTCATATACTTGAGGAGAAAATATGCTTCTTTGGATATTATCCTGACATTGCAAATAAAAGGACCAACATGTGTTTTAATCTTGAATTGAGATTTCATCTTCACTGCCACAAGGTGTAGCTCATCTGTATTAATCAATTTTATAATATATTCTAGTGAACAAATGATCATAGAAACAAATTGGGAAACCTGTATGGAGGCAATTCACGTCCATACACTCGGATATCAGTATAATTTCGGTACTGGTACCAGTCACCTGTCTTTGTTTGCTCACTGAGTTGTAGAAATATTTCTATCTCGGGTCTTATCCTTGGTTCAACATAAGTATTCAATAGGCAAGAAATTGTATATAAGAACTTATATACGTAACCAATGAAGATGAATTAATTGGTATGCTTCCTTATTAAGGAAGTCCGGTGAATTGGAGTCTATGAATTCCCTTGTTCATCTAATTTCTATAATGGAAACTGAAACTTTTTTGCTTCATGGAACAAAAACAAATACATTAAAGCTAAAGTATACTTAAAAAGTCGTTCTGTAGAAAACTTTACGAACTGTTCATGGATAGAATCTTCTTGGAATTCACTATAATTGAAGATGACTAAGGGATTTTTACTTTTTGAGAAAACTAATAAAGAATCTATGATGGATTCATCAATCCAATTATCGGATTGATAGCGTAGTAAACAAGAAACTATTGAGATTATCTATTTTTTCATTTCAAGAAACATGGAGGATGGATAAGGAGGATTTTTCTTAGGCAATTGGACATCCTTAGGTAGAAAAGTCTCAAATATTTGTTCTCTGAGAGGGAAATTGAGGTTCCTGTAGAGTTCCATGAGGTAATCTACTGAAAAAGGTTTCAGAGAGACATAATTATAAATCTACAAAATTTGGGAAATGGAATTAGAGGTAATTAGGGAAAGGATATCATTATTTTGGGCTACAATTTCCCTTTGATTGGGAATATGTGCCGGAAGTGGCACCATGAAATGAATTCAGGGAAATGGTGGGTCTAATGAAAAATGAAGTCAAGTAAGAAGGAATCCCACAAACCTAATTCATCATTAAGATCAGTAAACTTATGCTTTAACCAGTTGCAGGGTTTTTAGAGATCGAACTCAGAGCTAGTTTCGAGGACTTTATATTCTTAATCTACCAGGGGCTCATGGTCCAAGTCAATTACAAGGGGTGAAGGTTGTTTTCAACTATGGATTTGGATTTACCCTTAGATACTATGCTATAAAGAAAAGAACCGGAATATTGAAATTACCTAGGAAATTGTATGGACGAAGACTAGTGACTTAGTGACTGGTTAGAGTGGCAGTTTGAATTGATGAGAGGTTGCGGTGGAAGTATGGTTTGCTAATTGGTTTTTGTAACAAGTTTTATCTTTCAATGTCTTGGAAAAGTAAAGGGGAGGGCCAAGAGAATAATTTTAAGATTTATTTATAAATGAACTTATTTATTGTTGGGATTAATTCGTTTAATGGAGCGAGTCCATTAATATGGGAATGAGTAGGTTGTTAAATGGTTGTTTTAATGGTTTGGTGACAAGTGTAATAAAGAAGTTCCATGTGGTGGGAGTGTGTTGGAGCGGAGCAGGAAGGGATGTGATAGTAGAGGGAACAGAGTGGAGGAGAAGTGTGCAATTTGGTGAAATGGGATGCAGTGCAGTGGGATGGGAGGTGTCATTTGGAGGGAGTGTATTGGAGTGGGGAGTGATAATTCAACGATTATTTTATGTACGAGGTAGGGAAAAGTTGTTTTCAGATGGGGGGGAGTGCTAAACACTTTTAGGTGGGGTGGGGGGGGAGGGGGGATGGTCCAAAGTCACCATGGGAGTGACAGATTGCAAAAATAGTAAACTGGGAATCCAATTTTTGGACCCCCCTACTTCATTAATTGTCAGAGGGCTGCGGGGGGAGGGGGGGGTATCTGAAGTGATCACCTGCCATTGATCTAGGAGGGTGAGATCACAACCTTTCATTTCAACACGACACTTATTACAAGATGAGAAATTTTTCATATCACATTTCTTTTTATTAAAACTACTAATCACGATTATATAATGCAATTAACCTATTAAATTTGACTTTATCGAAACTAATCTAATTGCACTTAAATGGTGATTAAATATTTAAACATATTTATTTAACTCTAATGCAGCATTTAGACTAGTCACACATTTTATTATTATTATTATTATTATTATTATTATTATTATTATTATTATTATTATGATTATTATTATTATTATTATTATTTTCTAAAAGGTATTCAATCATATATTTTTTTATTTTTTCAATATATCTTTTTATATTTATTTTTTGAATTGAAGTGGAATTGGAACTAGCTCACTTATTGAGGCTATTTTAATTTTTTCATATGTTCTATTTTCTCATTTTCACACACACACACACACACACACACACAACATACACACACACATATATATCTTTTCTTTTTGTATCCCCGTTCATTTTGTTTTTTCTTTTCTTTTCTTTTTTTCTTTTCTATTTTTTTTTTTTTTTCTGGGAAATAATTTGTAGAATGAAACATTATTTACAATATCTCATATAAAAAATCAATAGATAATCATCAATTGATACTATAAATTATAGGACCCTAACAAGGCGGTGGCCCTTCATGTAGCCCCCCACATGCCTAAATGTCATTAGATTATGATCCAGCCTTAGATGCAGTTCCACATATTTGATGGGTTCAGTTTCAACTGCTTGTAGTGCCCACAACATGTATGTCTCCTTCAGATGACTCATTTAGATCTTCATAGCCCTTTCCTATTCAACAAGGATTCTTTGGTTGTGATTCCGCATCACAATGTCAGCTTGAGGGGAATTATTTCTCATGTACTAAGATATTATTATATTCAATCCTGGTTTATGTTATTCCAAGCACATTACGTATATGGGATTCATTGTATTATTTTTTTCCACATTGATGCCAACATACTATGTATCATGGATCATGTACTTTGTTTCTCAGACCCATGTTGTTCAGTGCACCATTATTATTTGTACTTAGTTATCTCAACAGGTATGGATATGCCTCCCCCGCTTCATTTGAGATCATGTACTCCAATATAAAATGAGACTTATCTCAGATTCGTAGGTCTCACCCCCTCCATTTTCATCCTTCCTTGCATTGCTTCGACTATATCTTTCTTTCTCTCTCCCTCTCTGACTCCCCTTTGGTGCCTCGTGGAACTATAACCTACAACGTATTTCCATCATACGATTTTCTCTTAATACTCATACGTTGTGGGGAAATTTGTTGTCACCTAAAAAATGATCGCCTAGCCATTTCTATGTAGGTGGTTTGAAATACACCATGCAGGATTAATTTTACCATAGTAAAATCACTTTCACCATAGGAAATGATTTAGTAAATTACTTTTATTAAATTATTCCTTATTAAAAATAGAAAACCCCATGAGAATAATTAAATAAATCATTATTTATTTAGTTTTCTCTAGGAATAATTATTAAAGCATTATTTCATAATTATTCCTTGTCACATTTGAGTAAATCACCATGGAATAATTAAATAAATCACTATTTATTTATTATTTCTTAATCCTATTTTTGGAATAATTGTTAAATCACTATTTAATAATTATTTCGATTCCACACCTTTCTTAATCCTCACCAAGTGATTAATAAATCATTTTATTTGTTAATTATTTCTAAATAAATATATTTGACCATTTTGAATATCTTTTCCCTCTCCAAAAAATATAATAAAGTATTCCTAATGGTTAAATCTTGATTTGGTAAAATTTTTATTATTTTCCATTTTCGAGATCAACCTAATACTTTGTTATAAATAAGACGGTTTTCCATTCATTCTTCAACACGATCGCAATCATCGTCACCATTAATCATATTATGTCATTTGTGTTCCCACTTAACTTCTATTTTGGTAGGTCCCTGTAATACTAGTGATTCCCCCATTGTTGTTGTCATTGTATCCCTTATTGTTATTATCGTACCCTTGTTGTCCCCATAATGTTAATAGTGTGCCCTGTAGAATCCCACTATTGTTATTTTTGTACCCTTATGTTATTACTGTTAGGTCGGGTTGATTATATTGTGACCCCTTAGACTCCTATATATAGAAGGGAGGTTTAATCATTTGTATCATCCAAGAATTGTTCATTTGTGTAATGTAAAGGAGGTTACCCCCTTGAATAGGTTGAATTCTAAGGCGTTGATATATATTTGATTTCTTTTTGTGAGCTGGTTTCCTAAGATTTGGTCTTAGAGCTTTGGATTAGGGTGTTTCGCTACTCCAAACCAGCCATCATGGAATTTTCACTATAACATTTTTTCTGAGATGTTTCAGAAGATAAAAAAAAACCATTTGAGCTGAAATCATTCTGAACTTCGGGTCTAAAATTCAAAGCTTGTCTCACTATATTTTCGTAGATATGATCTAAGGAAGTTAGGGTTTTCGTAGACTCCCGAATTACATTTCAAACAACTGACCTGGGGAAAATTATCGTAACTTTTGTTTTGAGCATCAGATTGAAATTTCATCAGAATTTTCAGAAAGAGAAATGGCAGTAGTTTTTTCTATATCTATTTCGTATACTAAGGTCGAAACAGTGACACATGGAACTTTTTACAACTTCGCTCTACTGAACTAGTCTATAACTAGGTCACTGTGGGAGATTTGGCATAACTCTTCCTTGGATAATCCAATCTTGATCCGACTTGTGGGGTTAGAAGGAGGACTGAAAGGGATACTGTAATATGTGATTTCAAATATTCAAGATCCACAGTTACAGAGATAAGACAGGTTCAATATCGATTTCTTACAAAGTGGAAAAAAGGTGTGTAGTTTTTGTTTAAATTTTCCATAAGATTTGTTTGAAATATTAGTTTGAAGGAATTCAAATGTAATGGTGAAGAATTATTAGCATTAATTTATGGCTCAAAGGAAGTAAAAGGAAACACCTAGTAAGAATCTTGAAAGTTCTAGCATGACTCATGAAGAAGAGGAAGAAATGCAACATGATATATCAAAATTACAAGACCAAGTACAACAAATTTTACTCTCACAAAAGGTAATTGAAGCCAAGATGAATGGGGTGGAAGCTAATATGAATGGCATGCAAGTTACGATGGATGGCATGGATGCTAATACGGAAGAATTGAAGATAAATTTGAATAAGTTGCTACAAGAAATGGTTACTAATGGTGAAAGTGTAGTAAAGGAAACTCATGATGAGGACAAAAGAAATCTTAGTCATGATTTCATAGATAGTAATGTTGGATTGAAGACCCACCATGTTCAAAAAATCGATATGAGGAAGTTTGATGGCAAGGATCTTGAAACATGGATACTACATATGGACCAATTTTTCAATCTCCATAATGTGCAAAACACACAAAAGGTACATATTGCAACTTTATATTTGGAACAAAATCAGTTTGTATGGTATCAATGGATTTTCTCTTGTAAAAAAATTGTCACTTGGCCCATTTTTATGGAATAAATGATAGCACATTATGAGGATACAAAAAGAAACATCTTTTTTAGCCAATTGATAAATCTCAAACAAAAGGGTTCAATGATGGAGCACATTGAGGACTTCTAAAAATGGAACATAAGGGTAAAAGATATTCCAGAGGAGCATAGCATTGATGTTTTCAAAGGGGATTTAAGGGATAATATCAAACATGAGGTTTGCCTTTGGGAACCTGATTCATTGGAGAGGGAAATCAGGTTAGCAAGAAAAATGGAAAGAAAAATTATGGCAACCAGGAAGCCTACCACTCACAACTATAAAGATGGAAGTTTTTTCTCCTAGCCTTCCATAACCTACAAGGCTGACACCACAAAAATTGGAAGAAAAAAGAGAAAAAGGGCTTTGTTATAGTTGTCATAGAAAATACACTAAAGGTCATAGGTGTGTTCAGAAGAAATTATTCTACATAGATTGTGTAGAGAAGGAAGAAAAGGAACAAGAAATGTCAAAAGAAGAGGATATACTCCAAGAACAAACCCTAGATAAAGAAGAAATGAATCCTACCATATCTTGTAATGCATTTGCTGGAATTACCACTCCTCAAGCTATTAAGCTAGAAGGACATATTAGAAGAAAAAGGTAATAGTGTTGATTGATTAGGGAAGTACCCATAATTTAGTCATTGTAAGATAACCAAGGAATTGAATTGCTTCCTATATCCAACACCAGCGTGTCAAGTGATGGTTGCAAGTGGAGGAAGAATAAATCGCTCTAGAAAGTGCCATAATATCAAGCTATCCATGGGAGAATATGTATTGAATAGCTCAATCCTTTCCATTCCAATGGGTGGTACTGATGTTACATTAGGAGTCCAATCGCTACAATCCTTGGGTACAATAGCTTTTATGGTATAATCAGCTCTAACAGTATGATAAACCTTCTAAAGAAGGAACAACGAGGCATAATTGCACAATTATGTTCGCGAGAGGTTCCCACATCGAAATCATCTATTTCTCCATATATCCAAAATGTCTTAGATAAGCATTCCAAGGTATTTGAGACTCCCAAAGGCCTCCCACCTATTCATAACCATTATCATGCTATTCATTTGATTCCAAGAAATGCTAGAGGCTAGTATAATTCAACCTAGTGAAAGTTCTTTATCTGCTCTAATAGTATTGGTGCACAAGAAGGATGGATCATGGCACGTGTCTGAATTATAGGGAGCTCAACAAGCTCACTATTAAAGATAAATTTCCCATTGCTTCCATTGATGAATTGCATGGATCAGTTTACTTCACCAAATTGGATTTTCGTTCAAGATATCATCAAATCAGAATGAAGACTGAAGACATTTTGAAAACAACATTTAGAACTCATGAGGGTCATTATTAATTTTGGGTCATGCCTTTTGGTGTTACCAATGCACCTTCTACATTTGAAGGTTTGATGAATTCCATTTTCAAACCCTTCCTTAGAAAATTTGTGTCAGTATTTTTTGATGATATACTAATCTACAAGAAGTCCTGGAAGGATCGTATTGAACATGTTGAAAAGGTGCTAAAACTATTTAAGGAGAAACAATTATATGCAAAATGCTCCAAATGTTTCTTTGGAGTACAAGAGGTGGAATATCTAGGTCATATTGTATCTCATGAAGGTGTTAAGGTAGAAACTACGAAAATTAAAGCCATTAAGGAATGGAAAATCCCCACATCTATAAAGAATATGCGAGGATTTCTCGGGCTAACAGGGTATTATCACAATTTTTTTAAGAATTATGGGAGAATAGCAGCACCTCTAACAACATTATTGAAGAAAGACACATTTACATGGACAACAGAAGCAACAAAGGCCTTCAAACATCTTAAAGAGGAAATGTGCCAAGCACTAACCTTAGCTATGCTAGACTTCAAAAAAACCTTTACTGTGGAATGTCATGCTTAAGAAAATGGAATTGGTTCTATCTTAATGCAAGATGAAAGACCCATTGCTTTCAATAGTCGTCCAATCAAAGGAAAGTATTTACACAAACTATATGCAATACTATATGCACTTAGGAAATGGCGACCCTACCTAATGGGAAGACACTCCAAGGTAAAAATGGATCATGATAGTCTTAAACACTTTTTAGAATAGAGACTATCCTCTAAAGAGCAACAAAAATGGGTCACAAAGATGTTGGGTTATGACTTTGAAATCATCTACAAAAAGGGAAGCAAAATGTTGTGGCATATTCACTCTCAAGAAAGGATGAGGATGTGGAATCATTGTTGTGCATCATTTCTATTATCCAACCAGATTGGATAAACGAAGAAAGGGAAGAATGGAAGAATGACGAAGAAGTGTGGGAATTCATTCAAAATTTACAACAAGATCCTAGTACATCTGATACATTTAGCTGGAAAAATGATTCATTATGGTACAAAGATCACTTATACCTATGAAATAATTCCCTTAGGAGGGCACTCAGGATTTTTAAAAACTTACCATATGGTTAAGAAGGAATTTTTTTGGATGGCCTTAAATCGGATATTCAAAATTTTGGGGCGGAATGTTTGGTTTGCCAACAAAATAAAGTTGAAAAAATTAAGACCCCTGGTCTATTACAACCTTTATCCATTCCAAGCCAACATTGGGAGGAGGTTTCAATGGATTTTATCATAGGTTTACTCAAGTCCGAAGGAAAGTGTCATCTTGGTGGTAGTTGAAAGACTTAGCAAGTATGGACACTTTTGTGCATTATCGCATCCATTTAAGTCCAGTACAGTTTCTACTGCATTTATGGAAATAATTCAAATGATACATGGAAACCCAAATATTATTGTAAGCGATAAAGATCCCATTTTCACTGGAAATGTTTGAACATAATTATTTTCTTGTCTAGGTATTCAATTAGCTCATAATTCATCTTATCATCCTCAATCTGATGGGAAAACTAAGATAGTAAAAAATGTTTGGAAGGATATCTTCATTGCTTTGTATCTGATAAACAGACATAGTGGGTTAAATGGTTACCTATGGCTGAATGGTGGTATAAGAATTCCTTCCATACTACAACAAAAATGACCCCATTTATGGACCTTTATGGATATCATCCACCATCCATCACATCATATTTAAGAGAAAATTCTAAGGTTCAATCAATGGAACATCACATTGAGAATCAACAACAACTTCTCCAACTCGTAAAGGATAACCTCACGTTGGCACAAAATAGAATGAAACAATAGGCAGATCAACATCATAGAAAAATAAGTCTTGATGTAGGTGACTAGGTATTCCTATGACAACAACCATATAAACAAATGTCCCTCAAGCAAGATAAGAAGGATAATAAATTATCACCAAAGAATTATGGTCCATACAAGGTGTTGCAAAATATTGGTACTATGGAATACAAATTGGAGCTTCCTGTAGCTTCCAGAGTGCACCCAATTTTCCATGTTTCATGTTCAAAGAAGGTTATTTGTGACAAGTTCCCAGTTCAGACAATACTGCCAGAACTTGATGAGGAAGGAAAAATCATATTGGAATCGGAAGCAATCATAGAAACAAGAACTCAACAACTACGAAATCGATCAATTTTAGAGTATCTCATCAAGTGGAAGAACTTATCTACTGAAGATTCCATAGGGGAGGATAAGAATTTTATACAGAAGCATCTAGAACTACTAAAGTGTTGAGGACAACGCTTTTCGAAAGGAGAGGGGCATGTTAGGTCCCTATAATACTAGTGATTCCCCCATTACTATTGTCATTGTATCCCATATTGTTATTATTGTGCCCCTATTTATTGTTATTAGTGTTCCCCATAGAAACCCACTATTGTTATTGGTGTGCCCTCATGTTATTACTGTTAGGTCGGCTTTATTATATTGTGACCCCTTAGACTACTATATATAGAAGGAAGGTTTAGTCATTTGTATCATCCAAGAATTGTTCATTTGTGTAATGTAAAGGAGCTTTCCCCCTCGAAGAGGCTGAATTCTAAGGCATTGATCTATATTTATGTGAGATGGTTTCCTAACATATATTGTTTTACATTCTTTGCATATTGAGAGAGAGAAACAGATTGTTGAAGAAAAAGGACATCAAAAGGACCCATCCCATGGAGGGGGATTTCTAGAGTTATTGATGGTGGTGGATCCACCAAAATTTAGGGTGTCTCCCTAATATGACGTCCCAGTTAGACCTCATATCATTTGGTGTAGGAGTCCCATCTAGTATGATGGCCTGGTTACCAAATACTTAGATATTTTCCTTGGCTCTAGATTTTATCACAAGAGAGTGTTGCAACAATACCTTCGAAATGTAAGGTGAGTGTGCCTGATGAGTGTGCAATGTGACTGTGTCTATGTTATCCTACTAAAAAATGGATGTGATAAGTGAGCCTCTAAGTGAGAGGTAATAGTACCACCTAGGAAGAACTATCGAGCACCCAGTGAAATAGTCCATAGTCGATGTGGCAGTCGTTGAAACCAAATGACAGGGAAAGACCTGTCTACCATCCAATAGAATAGTCCAAAATGGATGTGACGATTTTTATAACTGATGAACGAGAAAAGTATGTCTAATATCCTACAAACTATTCGATAAGGATGACAGAGCAGTGAAAGCATTACAACACATTCCCAACAAGGTAAGCACTAAAATGACCCAAATAGTTCAACTACCTTAGTACATTTGAAACAAACATGAAATGTAAATGCTCACATAATAGTCTTACAAACATCCATAAGTCATGCATGGAAAAGTGTTGGCCTAAGAAGGCTTATGTATTAAGCAAAAGTTCCAAGACACATATTCACAATACATCACTATCCCTAGTAGTGGGACATTGGAGCCACTCTTCTCTCCTCAAAGAACCAACTGAAACTCTCTATGCTTTGTGGGAAGAAACAAGGTGAAACATCATTTTATCATACAATGAGGGGGTATATATAACCAAGGGGTGATGCTTGACCATTGTGAATCTTTGACTACCCTCATGACTATTCAACTTCTTATGAATTTTCAACAGACATGACTCTTCATATTCATGTGTGTCCATTGGACTTCTACTATACATTACATTTGATTTACACTATAAATGGCTCATAATAGTGATGTGGCCTTTGACAAATCATGACATGACTTGACATGACACTACTAACATGGACTAGCTTACTGAGGTGGCAATGTCAAGTAGTTGTTGCTACTAAGTGATAGATGTGTTCTTGGATGTGCTTTCTCTTCTCCTTTGCAAAGCTCGATGATGTAGGGTCTTCAATGATCTTTGGTCTTGAGAGGTAGTTGCATGCATGTGTTCCCTTTTCATGTAGTTGATAAGCTTCCTTGTTCGTCCAAATGTGAGTGAGTATTCTAGCATGTTCACTCCTTCATCTCCTTCTTCATTGTCTTTCCATGATCTAACAGTGTACTTGTCCCTATAATTCACTCATGACGAGATGACATCAAATCCAAAAACTCCCTATTCTAAGATGAATCATTTTTATTCATGAACTAGTGTTGGGATAGGTGAAAGGTCGAGAGAGAGGGCCCAGTAATCGTGCATTTCACAATTCTAGGTTCCAGGGGGGGACGATGGCCACTGAGACTATGTAGGGTGTAGGTCAAGCTTGGATTACCAATTCCCGAGCACAGTCATCACTATCGGGAAAGAATTTGGAGAATCCACTGGGAGACAAGATTAAGCAGTTGAGACAGTCAGTGGCTAATGCATGATGGGACCTTGGGAGGCAGGTCTGCACATTTTTTAGAGGCAAGGAAGGACTGGGTAGTATAGGGGCATGGGAGGATAGGTTTTCATTGTTCTTGAGTTTAGTGAGTCCTCGCTAAGGAATGACACTTGAGAGAAACTTTTGCACAGTTCTAGGAGGCAAGGCAGTCTTGGTCCTTTTCACATTATGGGGTTCCATTAGCTAGGGAAGAAGCTTGATGATTGATCTTATGAAATCTGCAGTTTAGGTTAGGGTGGGAAAAGTTACTATGCAATTTTGGTGATGAATGTAGGCTGCAGAGCTCTATAATTGCACAGTGCAACTGTCGTGGGGGATAGTGACTATGCACTGTGTATTTCTCGGCAACATGGTTACATGATTAAGGGAATGAGGTTGAAAAACTAGACACAGGCTCATGGTTGGGCCAAAATTCTTATTATAGACAGATCATATTTTCCATCAGAACCTCATCGGCTAAAGGTTATAGCCAATAAAAATAAGGTAGACATAGGACTAGCCAAGGGATGTAGTGTCACAAGGCTCTTTGAATTTTGGCTACACATACACTTGGAAGCCACAACGTGATAAGCCACAACACTTATTTACATAATAAAAACAATATAAGCCAAAGAAAATATAATGAAAAACAACAAAAGACTATCTACATAGTGTGGGGCATAGCCCTAGATCTTCATTGAAAATAATATTTTAAGTCTTAGCCATTGACAATAAGAGAGTCAATCATCCCATCAAGTGATTGAAGAAGATACATGTATTGGCCAAGATTTTCATGGACAATGTATGGACCAATCAACAAGGATTGAAAATTAGTGTCATTGCCTTGTCTTTGTGGGCTTTGCCCCACTTCAAGGCTAAGTCACTCACACTAAATCTAGGCTTCCCTACAAACCTTCTATCAAACCATCTCTTGAGACTGTTCTGATGGAGATAATTTTTTTCTTTTTCTTTCAGCTTTTCTTTCCATAACTTGTGCAAAGTCTCCATCCTATGCTTAACTAAGAGACAAGGCTTGCCCTAGGGTTCTTGATACAATCGGAGAGAAAGAAAGTAGATATTCAGAGGGAGGATGGATTCCTTACCATACACTAGGAAGTTGGGGGAAGTATTCAAAGAAGGCTTAAATGTGAGCTGGTCAACCCATAAATCATTCACCAAAGCAGAGTGCCTATTTCGCTACTCAAATAATATGGTATTTTTTATGATGTGAATAAGGTTCTTATTTGTGGATTCAGGAAGACCATTCACTTGTAGATAATAGTTAGTAGAATGTTTGAAGACAATACCATTTTCTAATGCAAAGTCAAAAGATTTAATGAAGAAAAATGTGTTGCATTGTCAAAAACAAGTGGCGTAGGAACACCAAACCAAGAAATGATATTATGTTGTAGAAAGTTGATGACTTCATGATCATTCAGTTATTTAAGTGGAATTTCCTTCTTCCACCACATGAAATAATCTGTATCATTCTAGATATAATGGTGTTTCTTCGATGAATGATGGAATATTTCCCCAATTATATCTAAGCCCCACAATTGGAATGGTTCTTACATTGCGACAAGTTGCAGCAGGGCTTTTAACTTCCGATTTCTGCCAGTGTATCTTTGATTGACCAAACACTTGTGGGTGTAGGGACTAGCATCCTTGAAGAGTGTAGACCAGTAGAAACCAGCTCCCATGACCTTGTGTGCTATGGTGTTACCTGCAAAGTGTCCCCCCAGCTGGTTCATCATGGAGATCATGCAAAACATGCAAAACCTTATCTGAATCATGTGCCTCTAGGCACCTGAGAAAATCCCATGATGGTACTTTCTATATAACACCCCATGAACCAATTGGTATGATAACGCTTTGAGCTCTTCTGCTGCCAAGAGAAAGGAGAGGGGATATTGCCATGCTCAAGGTATTGGTGCACATTTGCATACCAAGATTTTCTATCTAAAGTGGGGCAGCCTCACTCAACATTATATATTTCTATTTCTTGCTCCCAGCTTGCGAGCTCTTCTTCTTCCTCTTGTGCATTAACTACTTCCACTGCTAACTTACAAAGACCATGACCCTTGATGGTGTGAACTAGTTTGATGTCAAGATTGCATTCTTGTAATCCAGTCATCAGCTTTTACCTTCTCCCACCTAACTCTTGCTGAACAACCAGTGATCTGATTGATGAGTGTGGAACAAAGATAATACAATGGTTTTTCAACATGTAGGGTCTGAAGTGCTTCACCACGTTGCATAATCCATAAGCTTGTTTCTCCATGGTAGGATAGATGAACTATATCCCTTGCAGGCTCACACTGATAAATAATATGGGTCGCTCGTTGTTCAACTCGTCTTTCTAAGTGAACACAAGAATGAGAGAAGTGTTGGAAGCGAAGGTTTAGAGTAGGAAGTCTCTGCTGAAGTCTGGGTTGTACAATGTCAATGCTTATGTTATTTCTTGTTTTATATGGGTGAATGCATCATTTTCCATTTTTCCCCAACTGTATATTGCATCCTTATTGATCATCTCTTGTATGGGTTTAATGATCTCAGCATAGTCATAGATGAGTTTTCTGAAGAAGCTAATCTCCCTTAAGAAGGACTACATGATGTTCTTGTTCACAGGGTGGAGAATCTTTGTGATAGTAAAAACCCTGTTTGGATCTACCTTGATCCCACATTTAGGAATAATATGTCCAAGCAGGTTACCCTCAGACACTGCAAAGATTCTCTTTTTGGGATTCAAGGTAATCTTGTATTTCTAACATCGATCAAAAAATTTCTTGAGGTGGCGTAGGTGGTCTAACCACTATCTTGAAAACATTCTTACATCATTGAGGTAGACCAGTATGCTGTATCTGATAAGCCCATCGAAAGTAATGTACATTACACATTCAAATGTTGCACCTGCATTAACCAGTCCAAACAACATTCAGTTAAATGTGAATGTACCCCACTTGGTAGAGAATGTAGTATTGAGTGTGTCAGGTTCTGCTACCAGAGCCTGGTTGTAACAAAAAAAATAGGCTAGCAAAGAAAACAACTCTGCTCTAGAAATTGTCTACAATATGTGCTACATGGATGAAAATGGGTTATTGTCTTTGTTCGAGGCATGGTTGAGGTTTCGTAAATCTACACATAGGTAGATCTCCCTCGACTTCTTCCTTATGGGGACTAGATTAAACACCCATGTCGAATGTATCACTTTATAAAATGATCTGAGCATCCAACAACTTCATCAATTCTTTTTGTATGAGGGGCTCATGTTTTGGATTAACTTTCCATATTTTTTGTTAAAAATGCTTGGCCACTTCTTTGATAATTATCACATGCCATACTATTCATATGTCATATGCCTTAAGATCATCATATATCCAGATGAACACATCACGGTACTGCATGAAGAGGCAGATATAAGCTTTCCATTCTTGTGGTGTGCAGCAAGTACCAAGATTCAGATACTTTGGATGTTTTTCTCTTTGTAGATTGGTTTGCTCATGCGACAATGTAGAGCTATGGCTTTTATCATTCACAGGTCCCTAAAAATAGTTCTATAGGTCATAAAAATTTTCCAGTGATACCATACCCTTTGGGATGAGATTTCCTTTACTTATGCTAACTGCGTCTTATATAGATTGTTCATTTGCATCCTCGTTTATTGCTGCACCTTTGAATATGTAAGCATTAGCCATGAAATGCAGTATCTATTGATCATCATAAAAAACGTGTAAATTAGTGATGTTGTCTGGAACTGATGGTTTATACAAAATTTCAATAGTAAAACTATCCCTTAATGGTAACATCCTTGCAGTTGCATTTTCCAAGGCATCCATAGCTGCTTTACGCATTCGTGGTACTAAAATAATATTGAAAGCTTGGAAATGAGAAATGTGTCGCCATAGCTCTTCTTGGTAACTCTTACAATGAGGTGACACACAGGCTATGTTATGTAACTTATGCACAATGATTTCAAAGTCACCTACAACTTTGAGGAAAATAACCTTGAGGTCAATGGATTTTTGTTAGCCCAGGATGACTGCTTCATACCATGCGGTGTTGCTCATTCACTTGAATTCCAAGAAACTAGAGAATACATTTTTACTCTACATTGGGTCTATTAAAACACAACCAGCTCTAGATCCCTCTTGTGTTTTGGATCCATTAAAGTACATGGTACACATATCATCTGTACAAGGACCACTACTACTACTACTACGACTACTACTAATACTACTACTACTAACAGTACAAGTTTCATTTTGTCCAGTTAAACATGGAAGGAGGTCCAACTATTTGTATGGTAGGACATGGGATGGCTTTGCAAGATATCACTCCAACTTTGTCTCTAGAAAACAATCGTCGAAAAGAAGCTCCCAAAAATCCAATGACTCGTTATGTCCATTCAAGGGAGTCACATTGGGATCCATGTATCTCTCTGACAACACTTAGATCTGGTTGTTCGTGCCCTTATACAGAAGCCATAAGTGTGACCAATCAGTGGAAAAGTATCCTTGCAGCTTGCTTGACTAGTCTTTCCTCAGCAATACCCCATATTCTTCTGGGATGTCCACAATTACGATATTGATGCATTGATGAACTCATTCATGAGATGATAATCGTATGATCACATCCCTTAGTTCACCAATTGGTGGCACACAAGTTCCCTCTAGTTGGATGATCTATGCATCTCTGTTACTCCTTTGAGAATTTATCTTCTTGGCCATGTAGAGTGGGATGACATTAATCAATGCACCAAAATCAACCAAGCAATTGTGAACATAGAAGTTAAAGATTTAAAGTGACAACAAGAATTGTGGGCAGAGTATTTTTTCCTCCTCCATGTGGAGCACATTAAGCATAGATGCAAGAGAGTCAGGGGACTTACTAGGTCCCTTGTTTGAAGAGGTAGCATCACTAGTAGAGGTTTTCCCAAGTTCTTGTAGAAGAATGTCTCACTGGTTTGTGAGTTTTGTAAGTTAAAATAGAGAAATATTTTCATGAGCCTTCTTCATGTCTTCTATAATGTTGTACTCTATTATAAGAATACTCACTGAGGTGTCTGTGGCTGGAACTGAATTCATTGTTTCCAATCGGTTAGTTCTGTCTTTACTTCTTGTGGAAACACATTTCATTACAACTCTCTTCCCAGACTTTCTCTGAGTTTTCTTCGTTGAGTTGAATGGAAGACCCATTTTCCTTAACATATTTTCTCTAAATTTTTGTTTCAATACCTTGATCATAGTGTTGGTCCCTTGACTTCTCAAATTGTATCTGTCATTTTGCTTCAGGGTCAGACCATCACTTAGAGGCTCCTAGTCAGTGTTGGTCGTCCGCGCTGTGAGAACATACTAGTACATATTTACTACATGCCTAATGATTGGATATTCATCAAATGTAGTAGTTTCTTCTTCTTCATCAACCATGGTTTTCTCAAACAACTGTACAATAATACTACTCATTCCATCGTTCCATTTTGAGCACAATTTTTCTGAATGATGTGCGTGATGGAACATGCAGCATGAATATGTAGCAATTTTGTCAATGTTCAGATCCATGTTGGAGATCTATGCAGATTTGGCCAACTAGATGCAACTGGTGCTAGAAGCTACATTCCTCATTGGGAGTTACCTAGGCGTCCTGTTTCTCATGGTAATTTCACCATTCCTTTGTTTAAGTTCAGCCACTTTGGTGGTCAGGTACTTGACGAGACGAGTAAGGTTATCAATATCATTTGTTTCCATTTCCTTGTCATTGCTCACAGAGGTCAGAGACCTAGTACCAATGTCTTTGGAGTCCTTAGTGGGTTCATCATCTGTAATGACTCCAATAGTGCACAGGTCCTTCTCTGCAACAATAGCCTCTTTTTAATTTTTTGTCAAAGTTGGTTTGATAGCTCACTTGATGAACTGTGCAATATTGGTCGGAAAGGCAGAAGTGTAGTAGTTGATAATGATGGAGTCATGAGGTTTAGTGTCATCTAAGAACTTTTTCAAAATATGGTTGAATCTCTTATTAAAATATTTGACCTTTTCTTTCTGCTCCATCTTGAGACTATCCAACTCCTTCAGTAACATGGTACGAGTCTTTTCTTCAACAAATTTCTCAAGAAATATCATTTTCAATACCCTCCAATTTTGGATGGATTTTGGAGGAAGCCTATGCTACCATACAGCTGCTCTACCATGAAAGGTAAATGGCAATACTCTAGATGCAACGTCGTCATAATGTATGTCAAGTGTCTACAGATGTAGGTAGAAAGTGTCTAAGTGACCTTCTGCCTTCGCTATCTTATGAGCATCATATTTCTTAAGAGATTATCTATGTGTCTTGATATCCTATGTAGGACACCCAAAAGTGCCATTGGGCCCTGTTGAATTAGTCGGCCCAGACCCAGTTCAACATTAATTTAGCCAAATAAATCCCTACACTACTGGCCCTTTTGACATCAATCCATAGAGTGCAAACTTAAGTCTCACTTGAAACAGTATGGGGGGATGATGGAACCAACTTTCCACACCAAGAGATGGTCGTGATATCGTTTTATGCCCTAATCCTTCCTTCACACAAATCGGTAAGCCTTTTAGGACTTATCAATATACTTCTCTTAATCGGCCTCTAGACCTTCGCAAAGGTCTAAGACTGTCGTTCGCAAACCCTAATAAGGCAAATTAACTACTTACATGCTTCTATAACTATTCTTACTTCTATAATTACCCATATTAGCTTAAGTACCTAATAACTTCAATATGCATTAATATGTTCTTCACGTAAAAAAAAATTATTACTTGCATATAGATAACAAAGTAAAACATATAGGTTCATGAATCAAGACAACATTAAATCATGAAATCATTATTCAACATAACATAACCTCATTTATTCATAACATAAGTAAATAGGTAAACCATAGATATTTCCATAGTATTATTCTTTATCAGTACTTCAGATCTTCTTACAGACTCTAACTACCCTGCATAGTCAGTTGCAGGGGTCTACGCACTCAATTGCAAACTTCTATCCTAGGCCTCTGTGCACACAATTGCGAAACTTTTCTTTTATTCTAAGACTATTTGCACCTTCCACTAATGACCCATTACATTCATCATTTAACTTCAAAATAATTTCCGTAGACTCTCCTAAGACTCTCATTTTTATACAATCCCATGGTCCACGGACCATGGGTGGATATTCTAAAGTCAAAACAACTTACATAAAAGAAGGGAAGAAACCCTTTATGAAATTTTACATCTATGTGCTCTACAACCACAAATTGCAGAGACTTTACACTTTACATACAAAAACATGGGCTTTCTGCCCCAAAACATGGGCTTTTATCCCCAAAATCAACCCTAGGGGACCCTGTCCCAACAGAACCCTAACAAAAATATGGTGACTCACCCCTGAGTCACTCTACTGGCATGGAGATATTGTTGTGAAGACCTCCCAACTCCACTTCCACCACTGCAACTTCAGTGGTACGTTGCGTCGTTGCCTGCTTAACCTGCTCTACTAGTTGCTCCGTTGTTGGTCTTGCACTATCTACCTGGATGTTCTACTGTGTTGTCTGTAGGTTAGTCAAATTTTCCTCAATGATGGTGGTGAGCACATAATCCTCATCCAGCCAAGGCCCCAATCTAGTCTTGAGTACTGCCTCTCTTTGATATGCTGCATCCACCTATTCTTTCAATTCCTTTGCCTCCTGCAACTTTGCCAATTTCTGTGTGATAGCAATAGTATGCACCATCACTTTTTCCTCCTCATACCACTGCTGTAATTCCCTCACCTTAGCTGCTAACCTCTATAGGTTTGGATTTTCTTGTAGACTGGTAAATACCTCCAATGATTGCTCGAAAAGTGCAGTGCAATATATCACCACAACATCTATAGTAGTAACTGCATCCTTGGCAGCTGCCTCACGCTATTCTTTGACTTCTGGAGGAGTTGAAGTTCGTGCCTTCAACTCAAGCTCTGTAATATTTAGGTTCAAGTCAAATTAAACCTTGGCCAGCTTTGTCATTGCATCACATGCACTGGCATCCAG
Source organism: Pinus taeda (assembly GCA_000404065.3). NCBI lineage: Eukaryota > Viridiplantae > Streptophyta > Pinopsida > Pinales > Pinaceae > Pinus > Pinus taeda. The sequence goes on from APFE030278657.1 coordinate 286,023, forward strand.
CTTCTGAATCTTGGTTTCCACTAACGCTTCTTCTGCGATATGCAGTTCTGGAATGGTCCTCCATGCTTCAAAAACCACTACTGTAGTGCGCTCATTATTCTCCTACACCTTCTTCCATGTGTTGATTGCTGAAGTATTCACCAAACATCTAAGCGTTATTAACATTTTATTCATTGATCACACTCAACGTGTGCTTCCCTCGAGCCCTAAGCTCAACAATCACACCTGCTTGCAGGGTGTGAAGGACTTCACTTGTGAGCATGGCCAATTTCAACCCAATATTCTTCAAAGTGCTGACAGTAGCCTTATCAGCTTCCGCCTCCATGGTCAGAGCTCCATCCAGTAGCGCGATGGCCTGGCGATCGAAAGAGCGAACCTGCTCCACTGCTTTAGTGGTTCCTAGCACCAAACTAGTCGACATTATGTTGCCCTCTGCTACATTGGTCTGTAGTTGAGTAGCTTGGATCTTCATCTCATGTAGACCCATATGAATGGTGACCAGATCTTGCTTCTACTGCTGCTCGAACTTCTGCAGTAATTCCGTGGCCACGTCACCAACCTTATCCCCAATGTCATCTAAGTCACCTTTTGTCAAGGTCATTGGGTCGGGTGACAACTTAGTAGCCTTGGTCTTCTTTTGCAACCCTTCTTTATCTAGCTCCTAATTCCATTTCACCTAAAAGGGGGTGCTCTCCTTGTCTCCACCACCTTGTTCAGATTTCTCCTCTTCCTTTATCTACAATGAAGGATACTACTGACTTCTATCAAAGTAATAATCTTCCTCTCGTTGCTTCACAGTGCACTCTGCTTATTCTCTTTCTTTTTCCTCAGCCTCCTTTTTCCATTTTTCAGCCAAATACTACATTTTTTACTGGGCCTCTTCCTTATTCTGCTTTCTTGCAGACTTACTAGACCCGATTGATAAATATGAGGTCTTGCGCCACTCGGCTGGACAACGATTAAGGACCACTTCTATGGAATCGTCCATCGCTAGGTATGGGAGATCATACCAATTCTGTTATGGGTCCTTTCATGCCCAGATGGAGATACAGTGGAAGTCCTCTTTGAACTCCATGTATTCCAATAACTGTTCAAAGACATTCGGTGATAGCCTTGGCTTGTGGTTGATGGTGATATTGATACTCGTCTCCATCAATACCCAAAATTCCTTGCTCTCATGGACCCACTCAATGTCCTTCATGGCCCATAGCGAAGAAAACTTCATTGGTTCTAGAAAATTTGTTGCAACTAAAGGAAAGTGACTATTCTCCAGTAACTGCCACGCAACCAACACAATTGGCAACAACAACCATGAGTAGTGGAATATTTTGTTGTGGTCCTGTGAGTCCCTACAGTTCAACTCACTGCACAGGTATCACACCCAATTGAATTGTACACCCTACGTATCATGGGCCGCTAATGAAACAACTGGTGTCGACACCTCACCTATGCGACACTTCTCCATTACCTTCCCATCCAAGATCTTGGTGGCCACCTTCACCGCAGGGTCTCTAATACTCAAAATTGAGTATCCGTGTGACTTCTTGACAAGCTTAAACTTGTCCTTCATTCTTTTGGCGAGGTTTCACTCGCCCATATTTCCACCAAATGCCTTGGCAAGATTCAGCCCCAAATGCGGTAATAAGGTGATCCTATGGATCAACATGTCAGTTATAGGGATCAGCTCCTCCAACCATAGGCACCCGTCGTGCACCAAGCATAGAAACTATTTGATAACTATTAGATTTATGGGTGCACAGTGCTAATGCAGCACCCATAGTAGATTAAGCAATCATGTCTTCTACACCCCACAAATCCACTTCACTGACTTTACTGTGGTGACACCCGAATCCTTATATAATACCCTCTGCATGAAATTATCAGTAGCTAAGTGGAGGAAGCACTCCATGTCTAGCAAGTCTGAATCTTCAAGTTTTAGATAGGGGACATGTAGTCCTTTAGATGTGATCTTCTCTGGCAACAAGGGTGCATTAATAAGAAACATTCCCTCGTTTATGTCCTTTGGGAACTTCACCTTACCCCGGCCTGAAGGGATGTATTATGGTAGCTTTGAGATAGTGTCTACACTGTCTATATCAATGTCCTCTGCACCCAAACCAATTTCTTATGCACCCTCATCAGATTCTAGGTTTACGACCTTCGCTTCTCCTATGTGGTGGGCTTCTCTTTCTTCTGGTGCTTCCTTGGTGACTCCCACACTGGCTGTGTTGCTTTCTATTTTTACTCCTTCATCTTGGAAGCCTCTCCTACCAACGTAGGCTTCGACCTAGGAGACCTCAGTGATTTTGACATTGTAGCAGGCACCTCCACACTTACGACCCCAGGAGAAGCTCCCTTAGAGGCCATAGATCCTCCAACACTTGTTGTTTTGACTAGCGCCAAAATGAGGCTATTCTGGAGCTCCTTGGTTTCCATAGGAAACTTTTCAAGCATTGAACTAGCCACAAAATCCTCAAAAACCATAGGATTCATGAACAATCTATAGCACAATATAGAAGCTCTCAACATGAAAAGTATTTTTCATTGGGTAGACATCTGTAATTTATAGGCAATTTATATGGCGTGATTTTTTTATGATAAACTTCGAATTCTTCTGTCAATGCACTAATCGTTTCATTAAGGAAATGTGTATCGTGATCACTCATCAAAATGTTTGGGCAACCAAACCTAGTCAGCACATATTCAAAGAGAAATTTCACTGTTGTCACCCATGTACAGTCCTTTACAGGTTGCGCCTCTACCCATCTAGTCAAATACTCCATCACAGTGATGATATAATGCGCGCTCATCTTCTTTCCTGTAGGCTTAATTGGGCCTGTAAAATCACTTGCCCATTTCTTGAATGGTTTTAATGACATGCTATATTGGCTATAACCATCCTCCACAATTTTTCGTTAGCTTCATTTTGGAGCCTCCCTTTGAACCTTCATAGTAGCTTGCCTTGCTTAATCAAGTTCACTAGCTCCAGTGTTTTGCTTGCACAAAGGCAACCTCTCGATCATAGCTTGATGCATTCCCCTCACCGTATGTTCAACTAGACTTGGTCCAACTATAGGATGAGCACATTCCCATGGAAAATTGTGCATTTGTAGAGGGAAACTAGCCTTCACTCTAGAAATTGTGCAATCTTGTCTAGCACCTTGCTGGGCTCCAGGATTTGTGTAATGCTTCCAGTCAATACTACCAGCATAAATTGCGTAACTTTCCCTAGTAGGGCTACTCAACATAGAATTTGCACAAATCTGGGTAGCAGTTAGCTACTCTACCCAGAAATTGCATGAATCTCTTGGGAAATCAACCTAGCTCCTAGCCAGAAATGCGCATTTCCTTCAAGAAGACAAACAACCTCTTAAATGTGCAGCTGAGGTGACTAGTTCCCACTGGGACTGATAAAAATAGACTTGCATGCATGGGCTGATTCTCCCATGGTAGAATGCAAAGGCATCCCTTGTTTCATGGATATATGTTTAGTAGTTGGAGGTTACATGCAAGCATCATTTCAGAAACCTCCCACCAAGTGCTTCTTTCCTTAGAATTGTGGCATGTGCATCACAACCTCGATGTTATAAAAACTCATCAACCAGGTGCTGCATACCCCATTCCTCGCATCAACCTTGTAGCTCTGACATCCCACATCACATCCAGGTGTAGTTGGCGCACTTAGCTCAACCTTTTTGGGGTAAGCCCACTTCCTATGCCTAGTGTTGCATTTCTGTCACTACTTTTGTTTTCGCTTGTATGAGTACTATTTACTTTATTTCGTTGAACGATTTTTGTCATTTACATGTATATTAGCTTGTCCTAGAACCGTTTTAGTTTTCATCGTAATCTCACTGCTATCACATGCATCAATTTCTTTCTCATGAATAGTCACTGATTCGGTGACTCGCCTTTCCCACATGCATGTTGTTCCATTTTCCAAATCTGTCATTCACAATTTTCATGCATGATCATTCACTTATTCTTACACTCAAAATTATCATGCATTCACACTCTCATTCACTTTCAATTTCCTGTCGACGAGTCTGGCCAACCTCGACCTAGACTCTGCGTCAAGAAGAGCCTCACGAAGACAGCATTGCACAATTTTGAAAGGGAAGGCTCTACCGTCCTCTCCAGAAATGCACATTTCTCCCAGTAGATGTTCTATAGGCCTACTTTGCACAATGCTGAAGGATAGTGACTGCCAACCAAGAAAATTGTGCAATGAAGTCACTGAGCCTGCAGCCATTGCAAACTGAGATTGTGCATTGTGTAATTCTAGCAACCAGACTGGATTGTGCATTTTGTAGTTCCAACAGTCATTCAGTCTCCCAGCAACCCATACTACGCCTTGTGCAGTCTTGGTAGTCGGTCTCACGACCTCCCGGTCGAAATTGTGCAACCTTCATGATTAGTCACATAGGTATTTTGCAAGTTATTTCTCAAGTTCATTTTGTTTTTCGACTGATAGATTGCTTGGCATGAGTGTTTCCATGTCTCCAAATATTGCAGGTGTTCATCTACCTCTAAGGAGTGTAGGTACAATGGTTTCCAAGAGAGCAGAACCAAGGACACCATTCACAACACACTTGGGGATACAAATGATCAAGTTTCTATGAGCTTGCATACTCACGAAGACATCAAGATGTTCATAGGTAAGGACATCAAGATATGATAGGAGAAACATCACAGCGAGTAACATCATGAATAGTCACTGAAGGAAGCATAGCCAACACAATGAATGCAATGAATGCAAGAGGAAGGTTGTCGACAACACAGAGGTAGGACAAAGTTGCGAGATCAAGAAGATCCATTGATAATTAAAGAAACGTTGGAGACTCAGGCTATGAGGTGGCAGCATGACATGAAGGTCATGTGAAGACAAAGAATGGAACAAAGAAGGAGTTGCATGTGCTGAAGAAGCAACTCCAGGAAGAACATGAAGGTGCGCAGACATATGAATGAGTTGCAACAAGATTAGGAACAACAGTGGGCGCAACGTGCACTCACAAATGAAACTACACCCATACAAGTTAAAGATCCATCTGAGTAGATAACATGGAGCAGATATGCTGAGCATTTTTTTTATCACATTCAAGGGATTCAGCAACATGCATGTCATTATGCGCACACATGCAATTCAACCCATTCAACACACTCACCAAGGCGAAGACAAGAAGAAATTCCAACTAGAACTGAACATGTACTATGGCAAGTTGATGCACATGACCACTAGCACACACTTGAAGATCAGTGAGAACATTATGCATCAGTGTGTTTCTAGTTCAGTTGCACCCAAGAAGACCATGTGCATTTTAGCAGATGATTTGGATGAAGGGGCTGAACCAATGCACGGTTGCAACGTAAGCAAGAGTTCGCTACAAGAAGATGTTACCATTAGGTGCATGCACACCATCAAGGATGACCAAGCTTGGCATCAGCTCACCATCATCACCATCGCAAGCATGTCAAAGAGTTGGTCTCATCACAATAGACCGAGTTTCAGTGATGTCTTGTTTGGTTTTCTCAATTCATGTTGTCTCACCTGAGTACATGTGCATTGTAATGTTAAGTCATGTCAAGTTTAAGTCAAGTCTCAATAGTTGGATGTAACAACCATAGAGTAGGTGAAGATTCACGAGGGTAGTTGAACTATCACAAAGGGGAATGTCAAGGGTTAGCCCAACTTTTTCTATAAATAGTCCCTCATAACTCATTATAGAGGCTTTTGGTCAACCAAGCTTCTATTAAGACTATCTTGAAGAAAGCTTGGACAATATTGTAATGCCTCTTGGCTTGTCCACTTCATGGAGCTAGTACATCTCCTTGGACAAGTAGGCAATTGTCACTGTAACGTTTCACCGATGGGGCTAGCAGGTTTACATGGATGTATTATATGATTAGAACTTACACTTTTATATAATAAGAGCCAACACATTTTCATGCATATGTTGTTATTGTAATTGGACTTCTATGGCTACCTTCATGATATATTTTGTTTAACTTATGTATTTTTGTATGAACTAATTCATATGAAATTATGTGAATCTCATTCAAAAATGTGTTGTATATGTTGTTAATGCTGTCACCGTCCATGTCAACTACTCTGCTAGACACTAGACAGACCTTTCACATGAACCTTGCTATACCAACCATTTCACTCGTTTAGAATGATTTGTGAGTGTTGTATGTGTTATCTTACCTTGTATGTTGTTACTAATGCATCTAAGTGGATTTATCCACCAAAATCTATGTATGTCCTTTTGTGTTGTGCGTTCCTAACCAAATTGGGACTAATCCCTTTCATCCTGGAACTCACCTTCACCCTTATCTCCCCCCTTATGTCTTGGAACCTCTCATACACCTTCATTAACTCACTACAATAGTCACACGTTTGTACTGACAAAGTTATCTTACTTACCTCTGTGCAACATCGCGGTCAAGGCATTACCTTACCACCCACTACTGGGACTCCTACACCAAAAGGTATGAGGTCTAATTGGGACTTCTTACTGGGAAGCTCCCCTTACATGTTGGCCGGTCCAACACCGTCAACATGACACTTGAAAATTCAGAGGCAGCTCATCCCTTCAGGATGGCCTACTCGTCCTCTGACATGCATCACATGCCTTACAATAAGCCTTAGAATCCTTATGCAGTGTCGGCCACCACAACCCAACGTGTAAAATCTTCTGCGTTGTTTCTTTTCTTACATAATTTCCTCCTGTAGCTCCTCCATGAACTTCAACGAGGATGTTTTTCTATTCAAATTCGAGTACATAACGTCACAAATTTTCATCCGAACCTATTATATAAATGTCTAGTAAAGACAAAGAAGTCTGTCGTGTGCACCACCAGCTCCTTTTTTTGTTGACTAGTATAATGTTCTGAAGCCATTCCCATCGTCAGGAAGTATATGATATCTGCAAAGTGATTATGAGCGATGTGCATCACAAAGAGCTGTGCATCAGGCAGTCCTTCCTCCAAATTAGTAGGCTCCTCTCCTGTTTCAATGCGTGACAAATGATTTGGTCCTACATTCAATTGTCCTGGCTTTACAATGACTTTGAAATCATATTCTTGAAATAGTAGCAACTATCTTCATATTCTTCCCCCCCCCCCCCCCAACACAGGCTTGTTAACCAGGTACTTCAATGTAGAATGGTCTATATACATCTTAAAGTGTCCACCTAGCAAGTATTGTCTAAACTTCTGGAGCACGTATACCATAGCCAAACCTTCGTGCTCCATCATTGAATAGTTCTTCTTAGATTTAGACAACTTCCTACTTGCAAATTGTATAGGTTTATCCAACTATACTCACCAACTTGTGTTAGTACTGCTCCGAGTGCAATACATGACGCGTCCACATGCACATGAAATTCCTTCTTCCAATCCTCGAACACTAGGATCAGCACGGTGACCATATTTTCCTTTAACAAATCTACGCTCCGCTGAAATTCCTCATTCCAATAGAATGTAGCATCCTTATCTAGTAGATTCTTGATCGACAGGGTAATTTGGGCATAACTCTTGATGAACTTTCTATAGCATCAGGTATGCCCCAACGTTGCACATAGTTGTTTCACACTTCTTGGTGCCTCAAAAATAATTATAACTATTATCTTATCTAGGTCCACAATTAATGCTTTTTTAAATAGCACATGGATCAGCAAAATTCCAAAAGGAACACAGAATAAAAATTTCTTCAAATTGAGCATGATCTGATACCTACAACATGTATGCAGCATTAAGCATAGGCTAGCTACATGGCATTTCACTAGCCCAAACACTGTCCAATTGTTAAAGTATACCTCCAGAAACTTGTGAATGAAGTCCTTGAACTTCGTGATCACCACGCGTGAAAAGGTTGTCGACGCTTTCTTCAACCCAAAAGCCATTACAGTATACTGAAAGCATCCCCATTTAGTTGCGAAGGTCATCTTACTTCTATCCTCCGACACGATCTTGATTTGATGGTACTCCGAGAACCCATCAGTGAAAGAATATGCTTCTTGTCCTCCTACATTATCTAACACTTCATTAATGAACGGAGTTAGAAAAGTATCATGCATGCAAGCATCATTCAGGTTCCTGAGATCTACACATATCCTTATCTCATCCTTCTACTTCTTTTCCTGAACTACTATTTACCTAACCCAATCAGATCAGTCCACTAGTTCAATAATACATGCTGCAAGCATTTTATCCAACTCTAATCAGACATTTTATTTATGCTTTGGATTAAGGTGGTAAGGCCTTTGCTTGATCGTATTGACGTCCAGTTTCAATGTAATTTTTATAACTCCCAGGTCCCCTATTATCCCTTTTAAGTCTAAGAACTTCGTAGGGAGAAAGTCCTCATATTCACAGAGCAACTCAACGACCTTATCCACCATAGCATCATCGCAGTAGTCCCCTATCTTCACAAACTTTGTCTCTACCTCTATCCAATGTTCACTTGTCTTGTTCTAAGTGGCGTAATGATATCTAGATTTTCTATTAGCTGCCCCTCAACTTCACAGTGTACTTCTATTTCGGGGATATTAATGTTCCTCGGGCCATTGTCTTCCTCTTCAAAGGTCACATTGTAGCACTCCAACGCGTGGTGTAGCTAGGCGCTCCAATCTGGTTGAATCAAATCCAAGGGATCCTGGCATATTGTGAAGATCACTACTTTGACATCCTGTAGTGCTTCATCAATGCACTTAAATCCATCTTCAAAGCTAAATATCATCAAGAATCCCTATCTCAAAATATCCCATTCATTTGTGCCATGGCATAGCTCTATCTCCAAGTACCAATTCATAGGTATTACATCCAAGGTGTGGCAAAATAGATGCGCCCACTTTGGTTGCAGTTCTTCTCAAGAAGCGTCCATCCATTCTGCTAAGTGATCGCATGGATCACTCCTTCTATTGTGTTTCTCTATCAACCATACCTTTGGGCAACCAAAAAGCACCGTCGTCATTCTTCTATATTTGCATCATCCATCAAATTTGTCTTTATGTGTACCCCACCATCTTGGAGGTGCAGCACTCAACGCCAAGTCCAAGGCTTGGAAGAGATGCTTCTTCAGCACTTCCCTTTCAAATGCATCTAGAAATTTATCGACATCATTTAAACCATCATAGTAAGGCAGACATCTTAGCTCCGATGATAAGCAACACAACGATTTGGTCATCATGTTACATCGTAGCATAGACACCTCGTGTAATTTATTCTGCCAGTGTTCCAATTCCTCATCTGAATCTGATGTGCAGAAGTTATCGCAGTCCCAAGCAATACATCCATCAGTTGTTATATTCACCCAATCTTAATATCACGCCGTTATCTTATAAATCTGGTCCAAATCATCATCACTTTCGTAATTGCACATTGGTTTAGTGTAGCATGTTCCTTGTGTGAGGTCCAATGGTACTACTCCATGGAGTGATTTACTTTCAAATGACATCGTCCACTTCTTCAAATTGATCACTCTATTCATGTCGATAGCCTGATCGATCCCATGGAGTGCAGGATAGGGGTTGTTGTCATCCACAATCTCTATCACTTCAAAATCAGTGAATTTTCTCATGCCTTCGGTATTGACTATCATTCCCTATAATCTTGCCATGGGGATAATCTTTTGTTGATTCATGATTATCAATTGAATAGGAGACCACTACAGTGCACGTCTCCCCATTATGTCTCATGTCTGTTTAGGGAAAACATTCGCGTCGGACCCTAGATCCAGAATAAGTTGGTCCATTTCATATTCTCTTATTTGCATGGTGAGTCTAATCTCCCGATCTGTTCTTGCCTTATGCTTACCAATTTTCCTTACCACTCATGGTCCATCAGGAGTATTACTAACACATTTATTAATCAACTCTTGTAATCCCTTTACGACCTTGCTATCTCGAAGCAGGTTCATACAGGTCTCCAAAAGTGTAGTAAGCATGGATGGGTCTATTTCTTTAGACTGCTTATCCTAACTTCCTAAGGTAGGAGCCTCAATGAAGCTTTTCTTTTCTTCCATAAATGTTTCCCTCACGTAATCCAGATCAAACCCGACCTACTTTTCTAGAGCTTTGCGGACCCATTCACCTTCTTCGAGCTACTTTCCCTTGTCTTTGCCACTCGGCGTTCCACTTCGTAGCATGATGTTCACATTAGGATCCTCTTCACGAGGTTTAGCCCTCATCATCTACAAATTCTAGGTAGGCTGCTAAAGCTATGCCCCTTTCTCACATCTCCTAGATAGTTATACAGGGCAATCTTTTGTCATGTGGTCAAACTGAGTGCAGTATCTGCATGACAAGCGCGTTGGGTTCATGCATTCTTGTGCGTAGTATCTTGGTCCCCCATAATTGTAGAAAATCACATTTCCTCGACCTCTACCAAGTCCTCCTCCACCTTGGCCTCGCTCGTGCCCTTGAAATCATCATCGCGCTCCACCACCGCCTTGATCTGGAGGCCAAGTTTCTGCTTGCACTCTATATGCAGGCACTCTATTCTTCTTCAGACATTGAAACTCTAGGAAAAGGTTTGACAACTGAATGTGAACCTATTAAAATGTAAAATCAGCATCTTGCATTGGTGTCTCATGCAATCTCATCGCAATCTCCAGGGCTTCTGCCTGGGTCCCAATCATTTTCTATGATAAGGCAACCCTCAAATGAGGCAAGAGTGAACCCACAAACCATTCGTGGTGCTTCTCATCCGTAACATTCATGTTATCTTCATGGATTGTGTACTTCAATCTTTGATCTAGATCCCAGGGTGTCTCACTAGGATTCATCATGATCTCCTTGAATCCCACAATTGATTGTGCATTACACTTAGGCCTAATAAATTCCTTATTTACCGTCCTCTGAATATTTGCTAATGAAGCCATCAGGTTATCAATGAAGTACTTAATGTACCATGTTAGCATGCGTTCATGTTAAGCAATGACCAATGTTACTTTCTTCACCTAATCATCTATTTTACCCTGAGCCTCCCATACAACCTTTTCGATGAACCAAAACTAGTTTGGGTCCTCAGTTGCCAAACCCTTGAAAATGGGCAACTTTACTACATTTGCCATATTGAATAGTGGCAGAGGTGGTGGTAGTGTGGGTGAAGGTGTATGCTGTGGAGGTTGATGTGGGCGCATTCGGCCCAACAATATCATTGTATTTTAGTAGACATAGGGGGTCTTTTGTTTCAAGGAAGTTGGTTTCCTAAGTATTGAATTAATGTAAATATTTAGGCATCTGAGTGATTTTAATGAGAATAGGAATTAATTAGATATTGTGAGACATATTTTTAAATGTTCTCAAATGTAGGAGAACATGTGTGGATTAGGATTAGTTAGGAATTAGTTTGAAGAAATTATTGAACAACTGAAAAGTAACAGAGGAAAGGTTCCTCAACTGTAAACAAACTACTAATAATGTATTGAAAAAGAAAAAAAGAGAAAGGTTGTAGGGGTTAGCTAGCTAGATAGCCAGCCAGGGAGAGTGTGATTGTAAGCCTATGGGTAGATTAGGAAACAAAGGCCACTGTAAAGAAGAACTAGGCCTGAGAGACAAAGATTTCATTTTGTAATCGTTGTTTATGTTTATAGATCCAGAGATTGATTCGAATCTTTATAAATGTGTATTTCATGTGTTAGATGATGAATTATGTGCTATTAGATTTGCGTAATACAAATATGTGCAAGCAGAGTCGAGAAAAATCTACAGAGGAGGAGAAGAGATAGAGGAGCATATTGGATTGTTGAATCCATTAGAAGGATCAAAGACAAAGCTTAGGAGGAAGTGCACAGTGAAACATATAAGGGATCAGAACTCGAAGAAAATGCCAAGAACCATGATAAACATTGAAGAAGATGTGAAAACCAAGTAAAGAGGCGGACAGAAGAATGAAGTATCATTGAATAGCAACCATTGGATCTTTAAGATCAATGGACTATATCCAATAGCAGAGGAGATGGAGGAATATTGCATCGGCGGAAACCCTTCAAGTGTTGTTGGATGGTTGAAGGGAATAAGTGATTGCGATCATGTGATTAATCATTAACCATCAAATCGCGAACTTGATCAACGGTTGAGGTGTAATCACATATCGTAAAAGTTAGGAGTAGAGGGATGGAGCGATAGAGATAGCCAATAGTGATATTACGATATCACTGATGAGTGATGAGGCTGATTGGAGATGCGATAGATTGGAGGCATCGACAATCGAGAATTGAAGGAGGCGTAGCACAACGGAAGCGTGGCAAACCCAATGATAAATATAAGTGTGGACGTATAAGTTTTGAGATCCACTATATGGTTTGGAGTGGAACTCTAGTGTATTTCCTTTGTATGTTATAAAGTGCATGGGATGAGTCTTTTAAGGCTTATTCTTGGCGAAAAAAGGTATGTTGGTGCATGTTTTTATGTGTATTCACTTATAAGAGAATTACAAAGGATTAAAGCACTGATAGAAGGGTTTTATGGTTTAGTTGAGTTTTAACCAAATTTTATAGGATGAACGTTTAATGTGAGGGCTGAAGGGTTTTAAAAGTCCCTATAAGAGATATTTGAGGAAGGTTTTAATAAAAGGGTTAATGAAGGCTTGAAGGTTGATTTAATTCCCGATGTGTGGATTTTGCCTAAGAGTTAGGCTATGTTGGGTTTTAGCAAATCATTTACCATTAAAACTGATAAAGGGGCCTTAACCATTAATGGTTGAAGATTTGTGTCCTTATAGAGTTAAATTCCTGGGGAAAATGTGATTATGGATTTGTATATGCATACTATGGGTAAAGCAGGGGTACCCCTACATCAATTGGTAATAGAGCAAGTTAAATCTCTTTGAAGAAACTTAGAATAGAGTTATGTGTTAAGACGTTTGTGTAGGCAAGGGAGATCAGATTTTAATCTGAAAAAAAGTAAGCACACAGAAGGTGATGAGTACTAGAACTTGCAGATGCAAGAAGACAGAGAACAATCCATTCAAAGTGTAGGAGAATGGTGGAACAAGATCATGCAGAGATCTTGAAGGTGAGATGACATGTTTTGTTTTAAATTGATTTGAACATTGGAGAGTGTGTATTTTTACACTAGTACACAGGTAACAACATAAGAAGGCGAGAATGTTGTAGTAATCTAGAGCGAGGAATGCTCAATTGGTTCAAGAGGAAAGAACCAGAGAAATGCTAATAGAATGAACTCAGAGGAGAGAATCTTAGTGGGGCATATGTAGCAAGGAGGATACTTGTTACTGCAGAGGTATTATTGCAGCTCACAAATGCAATTCCATAGAGGATGTGGGTAGAATTGCTAAGGGATGAAAGAAGTTGGTTAAGACTTTCTGAATGAAAGAAGAGGTGGTTAAAACCAAGTATTTCATTATGATTGCAATATAAGAGGACAAATGTGTTCTTAAGAGGTGAAGGTGAGTTGAAGCCTAGAAGGAGTAAAGAGAAGTGCTCAAAGGAGGTTCCAAAGATAGAGAACCAAGTACTTGCCAAAAGACCAAGTACTAAGGAAAACTTGGTGTGGTAGGTTGCAACAAGGAGGCCTTGTTGTTGCAAAGGCTTTAATAAAACTCATAGTGAATGAATGAGGAACTCATAGATGTGGAGAAGAAGATGACTGCTGATAGTCATAGCAGAAGTTCTCAGGAAGACCACAACATAAGAAATATGAAGAAAGAGGTTGCCAATGCAAATGGCAAGAGGATGAGTCAAGAGGTACTTGACAAGGAAATTGTAGAGATAAAGGAAATTGTAGACTACAATAGAAGCAAGTAAAGTAGCAAGTAGACGAAGTCAGAGAAGCTGAGTTGGAAAAGGAAGAATCTATTTGTGAACTGAAACTGCGTGAAGTTCTGGGCGAAGATGAAGACTTGAAGACTGAAACTTCAAGTGAGATCAAAGAGTCACATGAATTTAAATCTAATAATTTGTGTATGGTTGTAGGTGGAACATGTGAGGAAGGACAATTTGTTGACATTGTCATCAAGAAGTAAGAATACATGCAAAATCTAAACTCTGTTCCGAAAGACGATGGGATAGATAGGTCTCATATAAATGTCCATACACAGTTGGGGAAAAGTATTTATTTTCAGCATCTTGTAAAGGGTAAGAATAAAGAAAGTTTGGCTTATGATGATGGCCAAAAGAAAGAAGAAGTGGTGAATGATACCAAGCAAATAAGTGGAGGGCTTGAAGACGCTGAGAAGAAGACCATTGAATATTTTCTAAGTCATATGCAGGACTTGGAACAATAGGAGGACATGATGATTGAATTATCAAATGAGATCATGAGGTATTATGGTTTTAAAACTGACAAGCTATGTGAGATTATAGGTATTACAGAAGACAAAGCATCTTCTGGAATTGTGTTGAATGAGGTTGAAAGTTGCCAAGAAAATTATGATGATGATTGTCTTTCAAATGAAGATCAAGATGAGTTATGGCAGCAGAAGGAGTTCAAAAATTACTTGCTTAGTGAAGGAAGTATCTCTGATGGAGATGAGACAATTATGTCTTACGATGAGGAACCTGTTATTGGTAAGGACAGAGAGGTATTGGCCTTCTTCAGTGGCCAAAGAAAAACTGGTCGATAGAAATCTCAAGCCGTCACACAGATGGAGGATCAAAATTTTATTCTGAAGAAGGTTGAAGAAGTAGTGTTACCAAGAAATTGGACTTGTGACAAAGAATAAGATAGTGAGGATTGTATAGAATTTTTGGAAGAAATTTCAAGTGAGATGGTAAATTTGTGGCATAAGTTAAGTCTTTTAAATAAATGGCTAGAAAACTAAAGAATAAGTGTCCAGATTGTAAAATTAGAGTTGAATGAGAATGTCATGGGTGAAAAATGTGGAAAAGAAGTTGTCAAAAATGTTGGCAAAGAGAGAAAACATGGTGAAACATTTATGCTTAATGAATTGGTTGATTCTGATGTATTAGATAATAGAGAAGAAAATGTGGATGAGTATACAATCATGAAGATGATCGGCAATAAATTTGAAGATATGAAACAGCAAGTGGAAGTTGCAGAACAAGAAGTTCACTATTGTGAACTCGAGCGAGGAGACATCCTTGGAACGGATGATGTGGAGGAGAGACTAGCTAGCAGGCTCATGAATTCTTTTGAGAATTCAAATCAGAAGACTAATATCCTGATTGAGGAGAAGAAAACAGAGCAGCCTACTGATGTGTTGTTTAAGGAAGAGGCATTGAGGCCTTGTGTTTTCTATTTTAATAATTATTTTGTGAGTGCAGGTATCATTGCAGATACTGGAGGAAATTTGGCATGGGTGAGAAGCCAAATAAAAATAAAAGAAGAAGATTCTATGGAAGAATTTAATCCACGGAGTAGAGATGTTCAATTGCTCGAGAGAATGTTGGAAAGTCATGATTCAATGCAGAAAGAGATAATCATGAAAGAGGGTAACGATGTAAGGGGGCAGTAAAGAACTAGCAACTACACAATTGAAGTAACAAACAACAATTTGAGGAGTTAGTGGATAACAATAACAACCTGAAGTAGAGAGAAAGAGGTAACAATGAATGGCAGAATATGGACTAGCTTGAAGAAATGCTAGAGATGGAGATTGAAGAGTTATGGTAGTTAATGATGAAGCAGTCCATATGGAGGAGGATAAAATCAATAGGAAGGATGATCAATCAGAGTATGAAACTGATTGACAAGGAGAGAAAGTTAAAGCAAAACATAGCAGACATGCAGCAACAATAAAGGAGGAAAGCATTTGGGCCGTTGCAAACTAAAGTTTGGGACCCTGGAGGTTTTTCTAACAACATACGAAGACACATGATCAGCAGATCATGAATATTTTCTACCTTAGGAGTCTGATGCAGGAGCATTCAGCCCAACAATATCATTGTATGTTAGTATACATAGGGGGTCTTGCATTTCAAGAAAGTTGGTTTCCTAAGTATTGAATTAATGTATATTTTTGGGACTTTGAGTGATTTTAATGAGAATAACATTTAATTAGATATTGTGAGACATATTTGTAAATGTTCTCAAATGTAGGAGAACATGAGAGGATTAGGATTAGTTAGGAATTAGTTTGAAGAAACTGTTGAATAATTAAAAAGTAACTGAGGAACAATTCCTCAATTATAAAGAAACTGCTAATAATTGAAAAGAAACAAAGAGAAAGGTTGGAGAGGTTAGCTAGCCAGCCAACCAGCCAGGGAAGGTGTGATTGTAAACCTACAGGTAGATTAGGAAACAGAGACCACTGTAAAGAAGAATTAGGCCCAAGGGACATAGATTTCATTCTATAATCATTGTTTATGTTTATATATCCATAGATTGATTCAAATCTATATAAATGCATATTTGGTGTGTTATATGATGAATTATGTGCTATCAGAGATTTGTGTAATACAAATATATGTAGGTAGAGTCGAGAAAAATCCACAGAGGAGGCGAAGAGACAGAGGAGCGTAATGGATCGTTGAATCCATTAGAAGGATCAAAGCCAAAGCTCAGGAGGAAGTGCACGGTGAAACAACCAAGGGATCAGAACCCAAAGAAAACCCTAAGAATGATGATAAACATTGAAGAAGTGGTGAAAACCAAGTAAAGTGGTAGATGAAAGAATGAAGTATTGTTGAACAGTAACTGTCAGATCTGTAAGATCAATAGACCAGATCCAATCACAGAGGGGACGGAGGAATATCACATCAGTGAAAACCCTTCAAGTGTTGTCAGATGGACGAAGAGAATAAGTGATTGCAATCATGCGATTAATCATCAACTGTCGGAGCGCGAGCTTGATTAACAATTGAGGTGTAATCACATATTGCAAAAGTTAGGAGTAGAGGGACGAAATGATAGTGATAGCCGATAATGATATTGCGATATCATTGATGAGTGATGAGGCTGATCGAAGATTGGGAAAATTGGCGATGAGATAGATTAGAGGCATTGGCGATCAGGAATTGGAGGAGGAGCAGTGCAGCGGAAGCATGGCAGACCCAATGATAAATATATGTGTGGAAGTAAAAATTTTGAGAACCGCTTATATGGTTTGGAGCAGAACTTTAGTGTGTTTCCTTTGTATTTTATAAAGTGCATGGACCGAGTCTTCTAGGGCTTATGTTTGGTGAAAAAAGGTATGTTGGTGCATGTTTTTACGTGTATTCTCTTATAACAGAATTTCAAAGGATTAAAGCACTGATAGAAGGGTTTTATGGTTAAGTCTAGCTTTAACCAAAGTTTATAAGATGATGGTTTAATGTGAGGGCTTAAGGGTTTTATAAAGGTTATGAAGGGTTTTAAAAGTCCTGATAAGAGATATTTGAGGAATGCTTTAATAAAAGGGTTAATAAAGGCTTGAGGGTTGATTTAATTCCAAATATGTGGATTTTTCCTAAGATTTAGGCTATGTTGGGTTTTAGAAAATGATTCAGGATTAAAACTGATAAAGGGCCCTTAACCACTGATGATTGAATATTTGACTCCATAGAGAGATAAATTCGTAGGGAAAATGTAATTATGCATTTGTATATGCATACTGTGGGTAAAGTAGGGGTACCCCTACGTTAGAGGTGAATGCAGGGGTCACGTTGGTGGATGGGGTATTCACTGGAACCCTTGTTTTATTAACTAAACAATGCTCTATGGTGAATCTTGTGTTGTTTCCTCACCGTCACTTAGAGGGGGTTCGATCAATGTGCTATATTCATAGCCTGTCCTTCCTTTATCCTTGAAGAACTTTCCACTTCACATAGCTCCAAACATCAAGGTAACTATATAACTCGCTTTTCACATAAGAGCATCTTAATCCAGGTATTTAAAGACCTTAAATACTTACCTCGTGACTTGTTCAAGAAGTGGTGCTCTACTTCACTATAACTAACTTAAGTATCGACCACAAAATCTATCACAAATCATCCTCTAATACAATCCAACAAGTGATCGACCATGTGTACGATCTTATCTTCTAAGGCTTCCAATCTCTATACTAACTCCAAGGTCCAAACTATCGAACCGTCAAGCCTTCACCTTCCTTGGCCATCTACTAATTTAGCGATCCACTTGTATAATTAAACCGGGAAGGACCATAAGAGGATTTTGTGTATCTTTGTGTACATATATCTATCCAACCATTGTTCTTTCATCAATTGCATATTTCTATTTTATGGTGTCGTGAACTTGTGGATCTTCCTATCCAACCAATCTTCAATTTCCTTCTTAGTCTGATTCCAATGATGCAACATCACACATCTCTTTATGTAGATCCCATCTCGGTAATAGAACCATGGGTTGGCTTAGTGGGCCTTGACCCAGGTTTAGCGTTAATTTAGCCAAACAAATCCCTACACTATTGGCCCTTTCAGCATCAATCTGTGAAGCATGGATTGAATTCTCGCCTGAAGCAGTATGGGGGAATGTTGGAACCAGGTTCCCACACTCATATATGGTCATGATGTCATTTTATGCCCTAACACTGACTTTGCATAGATTGGTAAGCCTTTTAGGGTTTATCGATATACTTCTCTTAATTGGCTTCCAGACCTTCGTGAAGGTCTATGACTGTTGTTCATGGACCCTAATCAGGTGAATTAACTACTTACATGATTTGTAACTACCCTTACTTCTGTAGCTACCCAGATCATCTTAAGTGTATGATAGCTTGAATATGCATTAATATGTTCTTCATGTAAACAGATTATATTACTTTCATATATATAATAAAGTAAAGCATATAGATTCGCGCATCAAGACAACATTAAATTATGAAACCATTATTTAGAATATCATAACCACATTTATTCATAACATAAGTAAATAGATAAAACACGTATATTTCTAGAGTAATCTTCTTGTCATGTGGAAAGAGTTATTTTTGCGGACAAAACTAACCTCCCTAGGAGTCTAAGACTCTCTAGTGACAAACAAGACAATTAAGAGGAATCCTTCTCTAAACATGTATTATTCTATGAGAAACCAAGTGTTTTTCGATCCTACCTCAAGTCCAACGCTCGTTGTA
>APFE030278657.1:320486-331681 GCA_000404065.3 Pinus taeda
GGATGCGTACATGCAGGCAAGGTAGAGAGAACCTGCGTACCCAGAGATAAACATGATTTTTGATGACTTTCTCTCTTTCTTGAAGTTTGACATGGAGAGCAGAGGTATAAGGCTTGACAAGGAGGATACTATGACTGTTGATGGAGCCATACTAACTGCAGATAGTCATGGTGACAAATTTTAGTGTAACAGCGAGGGTCCTGAAGCTGATGTTGAATGTTTGTATGGTGTGTTTCCATCGGTTCCACTTCCTTAACATGACTTAGGAGGTTGAATCATATCATAATGGCCTCTTGTCGCATGTTTTACCTGGATCGCTAGTTTCTTGGGTAGATGTAGGAGGAGGGTGTTATAGAGTACTATCAGAGCATGGTTCACCCCTCGGATTGGATGGGAGGTGTGTGTTAGTCATGCATGCATGTCATTTGCATGTGTGTATCTTACACTTGCATTCCATGTGCTTGTTGCATTGCATCTTGTTGATTAAGTTTGTAGAAAAGGATTGTCATGAGGGACTTGATGTTGATTTTTTGGAATGCATCGTCATGAGTATGTGATGAGTTACATATTGTTGTATGTAACTTATATGTTGATTATATGTTGCTTGATTACATCCTTGTATGTTAGGTTCCATTCTCGTATGTTTTATTACATGTGTCTGTCTTGTAGGTTGGTTATAAGAATTGATTGCTTATGCTCGACTACATGCGTTCATATGTATGTGTAGTTGATTATGCCTTGCTTATGCATGTTGATGGTTGCATGGGGAAATGTGTACAATGGCGTGATGTGGTTGTTGTCATGCATGAGGTCATAGTTTGTGAAGTTAATGTGGTCATGCATTGATGGCTGGAATCTAGCTAGAATGAGGTGTATATGTTTTGGTACTCATATGTTATATGTTTATATGAATTTGTCATGCATGTATGGTCTTGGTTATTGTTGTGCATGAAATTTAGGTCAAACATGCCTTGGGAAGTCATGCTATTGAATTTAGGTCATTAGGGTGACATTGGTATGTTAAGATGCTAATGTGCTAGATGAGATAAAGCAGCAGATGTAGACCATCATAATGAGGTTGCAACATTGCATTTTGGGACAAGAGGAGATCGTCATACAGGTATTGTATGTTTGGCATGTAGGTATGTAAGTCAAGGATTTTTATATGCATTAGGTTTAAATACACTAGGTTTATGTACATGTCTTTTGATGTTATGGTTACATTCATGATAGATATTAGTTGATTAGTGTAGTTATATGCACATGTGTCAGATAGTCAAGAATGATAGTAACCTGTAGTTGTATGCATTGTTATTGTTGTTTTATATTAGATTTTCCTGATGATTATGTTATATGTTGTTGATGAACATGATAGGTTAACTTATTGTTGTTATATGCTAGTAACTTGATGATCAAGGTTATTACATTAAGATCTTAATGTTATATGTATCATGCTAAATTGGATTGGCATATGCAGATGGTTAGGATTACGACATTCATGTATGAGTCGAGCTATCATGTTGCATTGTGTGGTACTAATCTAGACCAACCGTACATATGTGATTGTTGTGCATAAATGATAATTGTTTGGGTTATGATGTGAACATGTTAGTTAGTGATTGTTGTGGATAGCATGATATTACTTGTGTTTGAGTTGATATGTTGTGAAGTTATATCATGCTAATCTAGATTGATTGTGTAGACAAGATAACCTCCCCTAAGATACAGTGAGGTATGAGCTCGCTTAAGTCATATATTTGGTGCATGATGATTAGATTATGTCATATATTTGATTTATTTAACATGGTATGTTTACAAGTTGGTTGAACGTTTGATGAATTTCATAATATGAGTATGTGTTCAAATGATTTTATTTTAAGATGATTGTACTAACATATATGTGTTGAGATAGTTGATATGTACTTGAATGTAGTTGACTGTTGTAGCATTATGTCTAATGACTATGAGTTGACCTTGGATTATGACATGATTGTTAGTCTTGGTAAAGGTTGATTTCAAATTGATAGATATGACTATCTTGATATTTGGAACATGTGGTTGACATGTGTGAGAAATTGTAGGAAACATTCTTGGTATTAGCGTGACAAGGTAATAGTTGATGTGTTTATATAACTAACAGTTGGCTGATGTGACAATACATAGTAAGCCTCGATTGCAGTAAGGTAAAAAGGTAAAGGAAAGAAACAGGGCAAGAATTCATTTGGCTATGTTTAGAAACCATAATTCCAAATGAATGAGTACTTTTCATACAAGAAGTCTTCTTAACCTTGATTTGTTCGAAATTATGTGGATATGTGCTATATTCATGTACATGTAATTGATAGGTATATTAGTTAGTCTCTAGTTATAGGTGGATTTGTCAAGGGAATTGGAGTCCCTTGAGAGATGGCATGGACATGTTCCACTACAAGGCAACATGCCTGTCACAACAAGATAAGGTATCTGGTATCTGGTGTATGGTTATATTTATTTATGCACTGACAGTTATGTGTTTATGGTTGTATAATGCAGGGGATTGCATGGCAAAGAAATTTCCATGAAATTTTGAAGAAGGATTTGGTTGATATTTCCTTGGGAACTTGGGGGATTGAGTCATGGTGTCTGTGGTTAGTCTTTTGCTTTTGTTTTTGTGAATGTTGCGTTTGATTTGTGATTTTCCATGTGTTTGGTGCATAGCTATGCCACTTTATTGCAGTGTCATGTTGTTACTGATTTTCATGGTTTTATTCTTGGTTGTTTCTTGGTATTTCCTTTTATGTTTGAGCCTTGGGAATTGGTTGAGAAAGATGAAAGTTAATTGAGCTCTTTCAGAGTAGTGTGGTACCCGAAAGATAATGTAAGATTCAGATGAATCGTGGTGCTTGAGTAAGCACAATGAAAGGTAAGTTTATGACAGTCAGTAGGATTGGTTGGGTCCATTGCGGTAAATGGATAGTGGTAGTACACACATGAAAAGGGTAACCATAAAAGCTAAAGTAAATGGACATAAGGTGCCAGATGGTTTGACCAAGTTGGGAACGATGGTTCTCAATGTTGTGCATGCTATGCACAAATAAGGAAGTTCTCTTAACCTAGACCTTATGTTATCTGGTAATTATGTTATGATAATGATTATGTTGGTGTTTATATATGTATGTATGTCGTTTTCTAATAGGATGATGATTGTTTTATGCTGATGCTTATATATGTATGTACGTATGTATCTACACCACTGTCTGACAGGTAGGTCAGGGATCGTTTGTGTGGAGGAATGATTTCTTATGCAGTTGAATGGCATGAAGAGATTCCTGGTTCATGAGGAATTAAGTGGGAAGAGTAGCCTAACACATCTACGAGATCAATATCATGTGGTTATGAGTTGATATTATGTGAGTATATTATGTCTATGTTATGGATAGCTTATACCAAGGGATGCATCAACAGAATGAAATCCATGTTGTATGTGGCATGTTAGGATAAGCATGGATGGCAGAGAGACACTAGAAGCAAGGTTACCTAGTAGAGACAGTGTGGTTTTGGATGTGTGGTATTATTGTTGTGCATATGTTGTGCATGTTGCATATGTGGTGTTGTGTGCATATGGTGTTGTTCACATGTTGGATATGTAGTTCTATGTACATATGGTGTTGTATGCATGATTCTACAAGTGGTGATGTGTGCATGTGGTGTTGTGTACATGTTGTACAAGTGGCATTGTGTGCAGGTGGTGTTGTGTACATGTCATGCATGTAGCGTTGTGTACATGTGGTCTCGCGTACATGTCGTGTGTGTGGTATTATGTAAATGTGGTATTGTGTACACGTTGTAGAGTGGTGCAATGTACATATGGCGTTATGTACACATTGTGCAAGTGATTCCACATACATGTGATGTTGTGCACACGTTGTGCAGGTGGTTCCTTGTACATATGGTGTTGGTGTACATGTCGTATTGTGCGCATGTCATACATGCTGTGTTGAAGGAACATGGTACTAGGTGCATGTATTTCATGGTGATGTATGTCATGTGTGGTTGTATGTGTGTGAAGCACACTATGTGTACATGCATATGGTCGAGGAGAGGGCACTCGTTGATTGTCGAGTGTGGCAATTGTCTAGAGTGCGTACAAAATAAAGACAAAGGTAGAAGCTAAGGATGGATTAAAGGATAAGTATCCATATTTTATTTCAATTTTATTATGCATGTGATTTATGATTCTGATCTATGATGATTACATGTGATCTATGATTCTGGTTTATGATCGTTACTTGTGATTTATGATTTTGATCTATGATGGTTGTGATTCAAGCTAACTTGATGTGATATGTTTATACATGATGTTTTAGTCAAAGATGCTAGTTTGACTTGTTGTGACAGGAAGTAAACAGAATTTCAAGTGTACCTTATTGAAGAACAACCAATGAGGTATGATGTGAATTTATTTCAATTTATTTTAAATCTAATGGAAGTTATGTGCTTGGTACAGGAAGCATGAACATGCCCGATTGGGTGGTTGAAATTGACTGCAAGAATTAGCAGCGTCAAAAAAAGGAATTGGAAAATGCAACAGTATGTAGTAAAGAACTTAAGGAGAAGGGCCATTGTGGGACACTCGTACCCAATAGTGTCCATTGATTTCCATGAGCATACTATGACCAGTATGATGGTTTTGAGGTAGGGATACACCTTGTTTTTTTGTATCTTCTAATGCAAGGAGGCCTTGCTAAGGGATGGACTACCCAGGATGGGGGTGCCAACGGAACTTGGAAGGTGAGTGACTGCACAAAAGGGGTGACCAGATTCTTGAGGGACTGTGTAGCAGAGAAGGGAAGGTTGTGGATATATTTGTTTTGGTAATTATCATTGCCAGATAAAATCAGATGCACATTGGGAGTGCGCCTTGGAACAATGAGCCAATAACTGTGCGTTGAAAGGACAAGTGGCATAGGATTGTAGCGCTGGACATTGGAAGAAAATTTGACTTTGCAGTGGATTATGGACTTCTTGGGAAGGAGGTGAATCCTATTATTACTTTAAGCATGGAGGTATGAGCCTCTTGATTTCCTTGTTGATTGATACAAGCATTTTATTCTCTTATTTGTTGGTTTAGCAGATGTGCATATGTGTATATGTGGTTATTGTAAATACTATAATGAGTTGTGTTATAAAGCTTGAGTAAACGGTATGTTTGTCAAGTTTTAGAAGAAGACCATTGTAAGTACTACAATGAGTTGTGTTATAAAGCTCCATGGGAAGTATGTTTTGTTTTCAACAACCTTGTTGGTTATAGGTGTCAATGAACATCGAGGACAGTGTTCCCCCAAGGGGGAGGGTTCTGTAACAGCCTTGGTGAAAATTCCATGTAAAAAATATATATAAGGCCACAGTGATGGGACACGTATTACAAGCTGAATGTTGGGAAAGACATCCTAAGGGGTGTTCATTTGGTTGTTTATGGCTAAGAAAATTGGAAAAGGAAATGGTAATGGCTTTGGAAAGGAATGAGGCATTAATTGGCATTTATTTATGAAAATAATGGAAAATAGGAGAAAAGGAAGGTGAAAGGTCACAAGTTGCATGTGAGGAGAAAAAATGAAGGAAAATAATGGAGAATGAAAAAAATAGAGGCCTCATAATAAAAAGGTTTTTGAGGATCAGTTGGGAAGCTCTTAGTCAGTGTAAGCTCTTGGCTCAAGATTTTGCTATGGTTATGCATGGGATAAATCAATGCAAAGAAGGCAAGAAGAAGGAAGGAGCACGCAAGGAAGAGTAGGATCAAGCAGCCACATCATGATTCTCTATAGGTATCACTTTGCATCTATGATTTCCTTGTTATATTTTGGATGCATGGTATTTCATGTGGTTCTTTTGTTGTTGTGGCATGGTTTTTTTCTAGGTGTAACAATGTTTTTAACCTAGCCTGGAAATTTTTGGATAGCTATGGTGTGATGGGGTTCTCATGTTTTGGTTGAGACAGATTGTTGGATGGATTTGAAGTTGAGTGGGGTGGATATCCAAATGATAGAGCACATGCCCTAGTGGTCCCTAAACTGGACTATGGATCATGCTAAAGCCACTGGCTTAGTGACCCCTAAGCCAGACTATGGGTTGCAGTAAATCTAGGATTGGGTTGCCTTAGTGGGCCTAGCAATCCTTGCCCATGAATGGCAGGATATACGGTAAATACAAGAGGTGGTTTTCTCTCCGTTTGGCCTAGTAATCTTGGGTTTGAGATATGCGATAAGCCTTGACAATGGATCTCACTTTAAGGCCTAGTGATCCGGGTTTGGATTGCGCTAAAGCCTGAGAGACTAGGAGATAGGAAAATTCCTCACGGTGTAGATGGAGAACTCTAGTGGCATACATGCTCCTTTGGCCTAGTATCAGGTGGAAATCATGGTAAATCATGTTATGTTGTGTTCATTGTGTTGGCCTAGTGGTTCAGGATGGATTACGATAATGCCTGGTTGTTATTGATGAGGGTGAGGTGGTTTAGCCTTGGTATGCCCTGGTTGGTTCTTTTGGTTTGAGTCCCACATTCATTCTTGGAATATGGCACAGGGGGTGAATGGCTGAAGAGAGATTTGACTCAACCATTCTATGGTTAGGTGGAACATGGAAGTCCCATCTTAGGTTTGGTTTTTGCATCATTAATGAAAGTTTATTTCTCCTTTTATCTTTGTGAGTATTTTGATGGATTATATGTGGTCTATATGGTTGTACTTTCATTAGTAATTTTGTCGCTATTATGTTAGTTATATATATGTATTACGAAGACAACTATGTATGGCTTTCACCACATTTTTACTTGTAATTGGATCATCAATGTATCTATGGGCTAATGGATGGAATGGAAGTTAATGTGATAAGGCATCAATGCTTCATGGTGAATCTCAGATAAGTATGATACCCCTATGCTCAGATTTGTTATTCACCCACATAGTTTACATATTCGTGATATGTTTGACGAAATGTCTATCATTGCTAGTAGGGATCCAATCAAGGTCTTAAACAAGTATTTGCTTTAGTACTATCATTTCCATATTATTTTACTGTTTGAAGAGATAGTTCAATTCTGGGCAGTGACCTGGGATATGGGCCTGAAAAAGTGGCTCAAATCCCAGGGATGTTGCCATAACACTAACTAAATGAGTCTCTGGACACTGGCAAGCAAGCCTGTGAGAGTGACTCTGGGTTCTTGGACACTGTCATACCTACAGCATGAGAGCGATTGAGGCTTAAGTTGTCCAAAAGTTCAGTGGGACCCAAGGGCAAGCTATCTAAAGTGTTGGATTGGTTCATGGGGGTCTTGAAGCTAATGTTGAATGTTTATGTGGCGTGTTTCCATCAGTTCCACTTCCTTAAAGCGACTTAGGAGGTCGAATCATATTATAGTGGCCTCTCGTCGCATGCTTACCCTAGCTGGTTGGTTTCTTGGGTAGATGTGGGAGGAGGGTGTTACATAATGAGAACTTGAGAATATTAATAAAGTGGTAACTAATAAAGGTGACTCTTGTCCCACACTGGGTATATCAATGTGGTCCTCACCATCCTATGGGCTCTCAGCATCATGCTCAACCTCCTCCTCAAGCTCCTAATATCTAAATCCAGGTTTCCAGCAGCAAAAGTGCCCCCTGGTCTTACCCTCTAACTGTCTCTGTCTGACCTGCTCCTTTTAAGGAGATCTGGTCCACTGATCTGGCCAACTTTCCCCACATGATGTAGATGGTTGCACTCCCATGCCCTACTTACTTTTAATGTCTATGTTGTAAGGGTGAGGATGGGTTTGGTCTATCACCCTCCTTAACTGGGTCAACCGCTCATCATCCCAATGAGTCGTGCCCCAAAAAATTTCATACTAGATTTCCCTTGAGCCATAGGTTTGTCTCAGGTTTCACCCATCATTGTGCACTCGTACCCAAAGCTTCCATGATCGTCTAGATAGTTTCCCACAGTTGGGCTAAGATCATGCTCTGATACCACTGTAATGTTCCTAAGTAGGAATACAAGTGATATTAAGCATATAATCTATTCAACAACTATAAAAACGAAATATATATTAAGCACCCATGGAAACCCTGTAAATAATGAATTTTTGAGCCATTTTATTAGTTCTTTGAGGGAAAAATACAATAGATAATAGAGTGGGGCACATGGGCTTGTCTCAATGGACAAGCATGACCAAACCAAAGTGAGAAATGGGTGAATCAATGGCTGCCACAACTGCTGCACCAATTTGCTTTGCGCTACCCAGGAAATTGCCCTTTCTGTGGACTTCAAATGACTGGAAACATCACTTCCCTTGCTCAAAAAATTACAGAAAATCAACCGCAGCCTCTTAACCAAATACCCAGAATAACCCATGAAGGAATTGGCTAAATGTTGTCCTCAAAATTTTGGCCCAAATTCCCCTTAGCTCCTCTAGTTATTGGCTGAGTTGGGACCCCTATTTGACCCCTTAGATCTACCCAGAAAATTATATAAAATTAAGAGTGTGATCCTTGTCCAAAACCCAAAAAACACAAAAAGGGTTTCCCTTGGTTCCAACCTTCAAAAACTGACCCTTCACAACACGACTCTCCTCCAACTTGGAATTTTGTTGCTGTGACTGATCTTGTCAATATTTGCTCTCCCAACTCCAACAATCCTCCTCAAATGTCCCTCCAAATGATCTCCTACTTCTGCTGACCAACTCCAACTCTATAATTCCTTCCTCTGACTCCCACATGAGCACAGTGATGGCTCTCTGTGCAGGCCCAGGTGATTGTAAATTGAACTGCTCTAATGCAGCAACATCCTGCTCCAAAACTCTCTTGGAAGGTTGATCCTCCATTGTATCTTCAATGCCCAAACTACCTGGGCAGTTGCTGCCTGGATGAACCCACAAGCAACACCTTTGTGTTCCCTTCTGCGTCCTCTATAAACACGCACTGGCTGAGACAAATGCTGAATTATATGACTATGAAACTCCACTAGCTCTCCTCCAAGTTAGTATGAATTGCCTTCGTAGGGTGGCACTCGAAGTCCACCAAAGCAAAGGTTGAGATCAGCTATAGTAATCAATGATCTTATTCACAAATATCCAACTTGTTATTATGTTCTAAATGTTACTAGCCTGCCTAATGCTTTTTTGGATGCCATCATGGTTGGTGTCCTCCCTTCTACATATGTAGTAGCATGTCTACCACAATGCTTGGGTGCTATGTGCTTAATAAATTTTATCTTCAAGCTATTAATGATCAGGGTGCTCTAAGATGTTTTGTGAATTTTTTATGTCAAAAATCTACTTATGGGTTTTGGCAGGTGACATTCCTGGCTCCTTATCATCTGCCTTGGATGAGACAGTGTAACATGCTACTTCTTTGAGGGGGCCTGAGGTGGAGGTATTGATTGAAATCTTAAACGCTATTGCAAAACTTGGATTTGTCATTGAAGTGTTTTCATGTTGCAAGAATCTGCCATCTCTTCTATGCCTCTTCCCATTGAGACTAATTTAGAACAAAAAACAATTAGTTTAGTGGATGTAGATGAAACATTGAGGGAAACATATGAGCTGGGGGTTGATGCTTATGCTGAAAATTTGTAATCAAACATGGAATCCATTCTCCCATATTTGATAAGAAATGATACACATCTCTTAGAGAATATTATGCATAATACATATACATGTGGGGTGTTTTTTTATAAAAAGGGGTATAGAGATTGTGTTGCAGTTGTTTGATTTATCCCTCTTACCATTTTCATTTGCAAGTGGTCAGAATATTGTTGTTACAATTAAGGATTTTTCACTGCAACACTAATCTCCTCTCACAAGGTTGTTTGTACTACTTTGAGAGAACACACGAAAATTGCAATTGAATTCATGGATTTGTTGGTTGGAACAAAGCTAAAAGATATAGAGGTAGCACAACACATGAGAATTTGGAGATGCCTTTCAAGTCTAGATGGTGTTTTATCCCTTTCAACACACCTGTTGAAAAACACAATATCAATGATGCCTAAAATTGGTTTTAGGGATGCAGATATACTGAAGGATGTAGAGAAGGTGTACAAAGAAATGGTCTACCAAATATCTCTTGTTAGTGATTCAAAACCAGATGTGAAGAAAGAGGTTGAACAAGGCCCTACAACTAGAAATTTGGCACCAAATGCAGCAGGTATAAGAGCTAGGAGTGACAATAACTCAGTTTCAGTTGTTTGGTATGTTAACCAAATGTCTATGAGGAATGGTGTTGCTTCTTATTGGTCCATTAAAGTTAAATATCTTTCTGTTATACAAACAAGACTTCATCGCCATAAAAGAAGGGACCATGGTATCAAAGGGATTTCAAGAATGTGATTTGGTCAGCTTGGGCGACATGCAAATGCATCAAAGGTTGACATTGCAGATTCTGTAAGTGCAAGTGAAACATATCAAGCCTAGTATATTAAAATGAAGTCACATGATCTCCTAGAATTTGAGATTATGAATAAGGTTGAGTCTACAATTTGATCATTCTATGTGACTCTTGTGAAGGTTTTGGTAGTGCCCAATCGACATCATGATGATACATAATAATTTAGTGCAACAACCAAGAGTGTAGTGGTTTACGTTGCATCTGCGAGTTAGGAAGAGCCATTTTGTCTCAAACCTACTCTTCTTGACAGTGATTGGAAGATGCATGTACCCTTGTCTCATATGGATAGACTTATGAGTGAGACAGACAAACAACCTTCTAGAAGGGTAGCCTTATTTTCTCCATGTTGTCTTTTTTTTATATAATTAGTTCTATGAAAAAGTATTCCCCATTTCCTTTTTTCCCTTTTTAGTGATTTCCTTAACATGTAAAGATGAAGGATGTCTGAGGGAATGATACTTTTTGTCACGCGGAATGAGTCGATCTTGCGGACAAGACAGGCCTTCTTAGAATCTAATGAAGACCTAATGACAAACAAACCAAC
Organism: Pinus taeda; assembly: GCA_000404065.3. Classification (NCBI taxonomy): domain Eukaryota; kingdom Viridiplantae; phylum Streptophyta; class Pinopsida; order Pinales; family Pinaceae; genus Pinus; species Pinus taeda. The sequence continues at coordinate 331,428 of APFE030278657.1, forward strand.
CAGACACTATCTTTCTCTAAATGTGCTTTATAAATAATGGCAAACAAATGTGTTTAAGGCCTACCTCATGTCCAACGCAAGTTCGTAGATGCCTTCACTCCTTTGATCCAAGTAAGTTCCTTTGTCGCAAACCTGCAAGCACAAACAAGGCAAACGATTAAATAGCACCTGAATATCCAGTATTATAAAACATATTTAACATGAAAGTCAAGGAGTCCATGAAACAAATAACATGTGATACTTGTTGAGAAAAA